>QFEF01006181.1:0-15422 GCA_003316035.1 Neoboletus subvelutipes | reverse complement strand
GTGCAGGACGGTCGCAAAACGGAACTCTCCGTCGCTGGTCGGTCGGCCGTCGTGAGTGCCCCTTCTTCCTACTTCGCTTCTCTCGGCGTTCCCGTAGTGTTCAACGACGTGTCCCATAGCATGAACCTAGTCCAAACGATCCGCCAGGTCCTCACTACGAGTCTTTCGATTCCGGCCCTTCCTTTGGCAACTTTGGTCCTCTCCCAGATCACGCTCACAACGGCCGACCTCCCTGGGCGAACTCATGGGAGGTACGTTCCGATGCGCTCGGCTTCTTTTCTAGCCACACGTCATACGAACGCCGTGCTGATGACATATTGATTTCCTAGTCTCAAGTGAATGGTACCGCGTTTACCGGTGCCAGAGTCCCTCTGCCCACTTCCGTGGCTTCTCCGGTAACTACGCCATTGCATATCAACGTGGAGCCGCCTTCAACCCCGAGTGGTTCCAAGTCACATTCGCGTTCTCAATTGAGTGCTGCCCAGTACAAATCTCAGAAATCTGTCGTTTCCGTTGTCGAAAGCGAGACTCACGAAACAGTCACCGGACGTGCAGTATGTCTCGTATTGTTTCGACTTTGTGGTATCTAACTGCCTTTCCCCACAAGCAAATGAAAGCCTCAAGCAGGGCCCCGACTGCGCGCAGCACTGCCCCCGAAGAGACGCCCATGTCGCCCTCCCGACGGTCCCGTGCCGGTTCCAAAACACAATCTCAGTCCCGCGCTGCTCCTGATTATCCCCCTTTGCCACCCAGTACCTTGCTGAGTCCGTCTGGACGAACTAACCAACTCCAACTCCCGACGTCCCCCCGTTCACATCATCGTGCACCTAGCATATCCCCCTCTGATTCGCCAAGCCAAGCCCCCCTAAAGGCGATGCGGAAAGCTCTCGAGGAGAGAGAAAAGCTCCGTTCGGCCGTCACCACGTCGCAAATGAACGATGAGGTTGTCGCGTCGAAACGTGGTAGCCCTACGATTATCTCCGGAGGTCCCATGTCGCCCTCGCATCACAGCAGGCCTTTCTCCCCTTACCGTCATGCCCCCACGAACGAGGATCTCCTCCATGCCGCAATTGCGGCTGCACAGACCCAGAAAGCGGTTTCTCAGGTCGGCTCTCATGTGGCTTCGCAGGTTCATTCACAGATGAACGACGGAGGAAGCAAGCTCTCGCATGTTTCTCAGCATACACATATCACCCACCAATCCCATCATACGCAGTTGACGCAGCGCACTCATCAGTCTTGCCAATCTCGTTCTCAACGTTCTCAAGTCCCCTGTGACGAGGACGGTGCAGCTACCCCAACACCTTCGCGTCCTCCCTCGCCCTCTTTCTCGTTGAACCCGGCTGAAGAGGAGATGGTCGCTCAAGCGCTGGCGGCACGTGGTGCTGGTGACCGCACTTCATATGCGCCGAGTGCTTTGGAAACTGAGGTTGTGAATTCTCACTTCCACGACATGGACCTTTGCATCCTTCTCCACCAGATGGACGATCTGAGCACGCACGAGGTTGTCAAGAAGGCACTCCGTAAAGCTGTTCGACAGCGTGTGAAGAAGCTCGGAATGAAGTACGATGCTGAGGTATCAATGTTCTATTTCTTTTCAAAGTTTACGACATTTATCATTTGTTTTCTCACAGTCGATCAAGCAGTATCGTAAGTCGTTCCATGACCACGACCCAAGCGTCCACCTTGACGGGGACTGGGAACCTACAGTTCCGGTAAGTACACTCCTAATCATACTTTGTAGTCGATATGTTGAACCCATTGTTCAGCAGGAGCCTCCTGAGTGGGCCAAAGAATTGATGAATGGAATGCTCAAGGTGCATGAGCGCCTTGACGTCCTGAGCCCTCAGTCTTTCAATGCATCCATACCACCTCGCAGCCAGCACTCATATGCTGAATCCTCCGATTCACGTCAGCAGTACCGCGGCGGGGACACCGAGTACACTGAAGGCGGTGACCAATACGGACAGACACCCCGCACACAGACTGTCAACATCAATACACAAGTGACAGGCACTATGGCGGAGTCAATGTACCAAGCTAACGAGACTGAAATAGTTGGTGAGTGGCGACCAGCGGGTTGTGGGGTGCACTCTCATATTAGTTGCTCCGTGCAGACGAGGAATATACCACTGGTGGGAACAGTACCCAGCGATTCGGAGCACCGACCTTGACGGAGACTCGCGAATTTTTGAGTGCTGATCGTGACGATTCTCCTGGACAACAATTCCTAGAAGAAGAGTTGTATAAATTGCGAGTGAAGCCTGGAGGAAGCCAGTCCGCGGTCACTCACAAGACGTGGGAGGTTGCTCGAGATGATCAAGAGGAGTTTGAAGAGGGCCATGGTGCGTTTACCGAGTCCGGACTCCCAGAAATTCCGGACAGCGGTAATTATACCGAACGCCGAATTCCATCTCCTCCCTTGCCACCTGTTCCGCAAGAAGGGAGCAGACGGGATCTTGTTCCTTCACAAAGCTCGCAGCTATGGAATCCTGGACAGGAGTCTAACGAAGCGACCCCGCCGCCGTGGCAACGCATTCATCAACGATTGCTCAGTTGGGCTATCATCTGGCCAATGAGCGAAATCGATGCAGCCCTCAAGAGCACCACTCGAGGACAACAAGTCGATGAGGTCGCTTTGAGTATTTGGTCGACACAAACGTACAAACGCTACGTAAGGAGTCGGATGACAGATGTTCCTGGAGGAAAAGTGGATAGACTGTTTGTACCCCCCAACGTGGCAGATGCTATCAGCACGGCTGTGTTCAACGGACGACACGGAGATGCCTGTGGAATGCTGAGGGAGCTGTGGGCACCGTTTGGATTTGATGGTGCTCCGCGGTTGATTGTCGTGTTGGCGAAGCATCGCTCGGACGGGAATCACTGGGTCGTGCATAGGTAAGCAATCCATCCCTTGATTTTGTGGAGCTTTTGAGCCAACCTTCGTGCTGCAGATTCTCCTTGCCAGATGGTGCACTGACAACGTACGATTCATACCCCGAGCGAACGCTCCCCGATGGCCGGGTGAGTACATCATTAGATACCTCTATGAACTTGCTAACTCTATTCTAGCCCCTCGGTTGGTGGTTCGCAATTCGTGTTGCATGGCCAGGCGCAATCTACGCAAACCCCGACCACCTTATGCAAAAGATGGTGCGCCTCCACCGGCCGATGCAACTCGGCATCGACAACTCTGTCGCTGCCGCTGGCATTTGGCGCAACGTGCTGATGGGCTCGCGTGCAGAGCGTAGCCTGGACCTCGAACGGCTCCGCGATCTCATCAATACGGAAGTTAAAAACCTACGACAACGGAAACTGCAAGGAAAACTGTCCATCAGTTCACCCAAGCCACATTATGAGGACATGTAAGACGGATGATTGAAAACGATTTCGCTTTCTTTCCACTTTCACATTTTCACATTTTTTTCCACTTTTTCCCTCTACAGCGTATGGGTCTGTTGTACGTACGAGTTTCATCTCTTTGATTTCTCTTTTTCTTGATTTTACGTTTGCTATTATTCACTGTGCTACTGCTACTCTACGAGGATGCGATTGTGGAGGGCGTTGATACCTTTGTGGAAGGACAAACGAAATGTCGATTCCCAGTACATGTACGCGTACAATAAAACAAAGTATACTGTTTCAACGCCTTGATCCGGGTCAGTTCACATATGATACATACTCGGCTAGATACATACAACGCCGCACATGCCATGTCCAACGAAGGGCTCGCATAATAAACTGTTATCTTTGCCACACGTCGATCGCTCACTTGCTCATTTTTGCGTTCAAGTGGCAAGTACCAACACTGGAAACCCCTAAAATTGATTATCCGTTGTGGGTTCAAACGTCGACGAACATGACCGCCCAGTGCATCTTTCCAGCAGAACTCATCTCCTGCATTCTCTATCACACGGACCCTCGAGATATCGTCCGGTGGAAAACGGTACGTCCGTTTTCCGTTGGCTGAAATTGTGAGCTCCCCTGCATGCATAGTGTACTTATACCCCTCTCCGGCAGGTTTCAAAGTGGTTCCGTACCATCACCAACGATGCTGTGCTTTGGAAAGCCTTGTATACCAATGCACGCTTCCCCCGCCCCCCTGGACCATTTCCCACTCAACCGACCGAGTCTCTCCAGCGGGCACTTGTAAAATCGGCACAACTCGCGCAGTCATGGATGACACGGACCATGCGAGATCTATCGAGCACCAAGGTCCATCTCAAAGGGATTCCAAGCATGCCCCCTAAACTGATCTCTGGACGATGGCTCCTTTCTTGCGAATCGGGCAGACGATTCGTGCTATACGATGTCTGTGCTGGTGCTGAGACACTCGCACACCAAGTTTTGTGGGAGGAGGAAAAGCCGGTGGTGTCATCCTGGGATATGCGTTGGATGACAAGTGTGGAGGGCCGGTGCGTCGTGTATGTGGTGGTGCAGTTTTTCAAAAAGTATCGGAAGGGGAATTCACCAAAGTGGTATGTCTGTGTCTGTCCTCTCATCCGGTCTTTCTGCGGAGGGCATCTCATTTGGACGTGTGTTCATTCATCCTCCCATAGGCAGTTGTTAGAGTTTCGGCTGAATGACTGGTCTGGCGAGCTGTATGACTCCGCTGTCATAGACCCCCCTGAATCCACCTTACTCAGGGTGGAACTCCATGGCGGAAGGTCACCGTTCTTCTATATCATGGCCGACCAAGCGTGCATGGTGTTTGATACGCGAACACGTGTATTCTATGAGCTTCCCAAGTTCCGTATTGCATTGGTACGTGTTGGCTTATACGAGTGACACGTTTGGTTCACGGGGAATACTAGGAGGAAACGCGCAGGGAAGTATGCTACATCAGTTTCCATTTGGAGTATCGTTTGGCATTCACAGAGACACATCTCATCTCTTTCTGCCGTGTTTCGTACCTGGGCCATCTTAACGTCGTGCAAGTTTTCACACTTCCTCCTGATGGGTCTCCAGTCGAGAAGGGAGACCCGGTCTTTCGCCTCACCCACGAAGGCGTCTTAGATGACTTCTGTGTCATTGGTGTTGAGGTCTTGAAGTCTACTGTTGACCCCGTCACTGGGGCTACAACTTTGAGCCTTCTAGATCACTACGCTCACCTTCATCATCCTCGGCTCACACGTCTCGATTTGACGCTCCCTGAGCCTTTCGGGGTCGATGTTTTACCAATGACCATCAAAACGCAGCAGATCGGCTTCCCGAAGGACGGAGCGCCGGAAACCTGCTATCAATTCTGCTTCCAGTACGCCGAGGTATCTGACGATGGTCAAGTGAGAGGTTTCCTTAGGAGGATACCTCAACAAGTCTTTCCAGAGACGGTCATTGGTCATATCATGAAGTTCACGGTCGATAGCACTCAAGATCCATGGGTCACCACTTGTGGCAAGTTATCACCCGCTAAATGGAATCACATCGAGGGTGTTGTTGAAAATATTATGACGTTTGATGGTATGAGAGGCAAGGTGTGTGTTGCTGATCCCAGGAACTATAAGACGATCGTTGTTGTAGACATTGAGTAGAATAATGTACGGACCAGCTATAAAGGCCGACCCGGGTGAATGGCGGAGTTGCCTGCTTCATTGTTACTGTAATTCAACCTCGTTGATGCACTGCGTCACTGGAGAAAGCACGTACGGATGGGACCGAGTGCACAGTTGGGGTTATGGGAGACTCGGGATCCGACATGGAGCTCGGTCGGAGTCGGAGGTGCTAGTGAGAGAGGAGAGGAACCAAGAGAGCATGAATATTCCTTGCGCGAGTGAACTAGGACGACGTGCATTGGTAGTACGAGAGGGTGAGCGATACAATTCAAAGGTTCCAGAAACGAATTAGCAGGATTCGTCACAACTAACACAGTACCGAGTGCAGGACAAAAACGGCCTGCGTGAGGAGAGTCATTGTGCCAAGTCTTCGAAAACAGGCTTTAAAGTGGCTTGATTTGAGAGAATTGATCGTTGTTCCTATTGAATTTGATACGGGAGTCGTGCTACGGTCAATATTACTAGCAGCTCAACAGGAAGGGGACAGTTATTCCTTCCCTGCCCGTCTTCTGCAGAAAGATTGCCCTGGATTTGGACGCGGAGACGATACGGCGAGATGAAGTCTGAACCGGATGATCGACTAATGTTCTACCTCATCGTCAAACGCCCAAGGTCGCGAGACTACAGGTCTGATGATAGGTAACTCACGTTGCTATCTCCCTAGACCCCGCATATTCTCTGCCAACGAAACCACAGAATCCGTTTGGGGAATGGACGATGGGGCTGTAGACGGGTTCTCCAAGGACTAGAAATATGGTTGATCGCGTCGTGTGTCGTCCCAGGTTACCTCGAATCACGTACGTTGTACACGAGGTCTACATCACGGTTCAGAGCATCCCGGACGTGTTCTGACCGATCTTTGGACAATTTCTGGTGCCTTTTCTTCACAGCATGCTTCACACGAATGTTTTTATTGCTGGCACTGGACCGAGTTTTGGTGGGATTGGACTTGCGGTTAGGTTTGCGTCCCATAGCCTTTGCGATGAGTGGATTGTCGAGTGACGGTTCGCTTATGTCAGCTGGCTGCTGGCCGTCACTCCGGAATTGGTGGATCACTTGAGTCTTGCAACGCGTTCGCCGTATGCAACATTCGACTCGATAACTCCTTTTAACTTTACTTGTCTTGCTGGCAACTATCCGACGGCCCAGAAAACTCAGAAGACACGGTATCCCTTTAAATTGAAGTAGTCGCGACCCAACGAGAGTCACAACAATGGCAGACACTCCCACTCTGAGCATGACTTTGCTTGGTGCTGGTCAAGAGGTTGGACGTTCCTGTTGTGTACTCCAATACAGAGGAAAAACTATAGTTTGCGACGCCGGGGTTCACCCTGCATACAGTGGAATGGCATCTCTACCGTTCGTTGATGAGCTTGACTGGAGCACCGTGGATGCCATTTTGATTACGCAGTACGTTTTGAATCCTCGTCCAGGCCGAACGCTAAATTATAATTGTGCTACACAGCTTCCATCTTGACCATGCCGCTGCACTGACCTACATTATGGAGAAGGTCGGGACTGATATATCATTCATGTCTTACTTCGATTGACTTCTTCGCAGACCAATTTTAAGGACGGTAAAGGCAAAGTGTACATGACACATCCAACAAAGGCAGTACACAAGTTTATGATGCAAGACTTTGTTCGTATGAGGTTTGTCGTCCATCTATGCTTATCATGGATCCCACATTCAAATGTAAACAACTCAGTTCCTCGTCATCCGATGCCTTGTTCACACCGTTGGAGCTGTCCATGTCGCTCTCTTCCATCATCCCAGTCTCGGCGCATCAATTAATCACACCGTGTCCGGGTGTTTCCTTCACACCATATCATGCAGGACACGTGCTGGGAGCTTGTATGTATTTGATTGATATCGCAGGCCTTAGGATTCTTTACACTGGCGACTACTCTCGCGAAGAGGACCGTCACCTGGTGAAAGCGGAGCTTCCTCCAATTCGACCAGATGTACTCATTGTCGAGAGTACGTATGGAGTACAAAGTTTGGAAGGAAGAGAAGAAAAGGAACTACGGTTCACGAGCCTGGTGCACTCTATCATCAGGCGTGGAGGGCATGTTCTATTACCCGCGTTCGCTCTGGGCAGAGCACAAGAACTGCTTCTCATTCTGGACGAATACTGGAAAAAACACCCCGACCTTCACAATGTTCCGATATACTACGCGTCAAGCCTTGCAAGGAAATGTATGGCGGTTTACCAGACCTATATACATACGATGAATGCAAACATTCGGTCAAGATTTGCGAAGCGAGACAATCCGTTTGTTTTCAAGTAAATATCCTAGTCGTCATGATTCTATTGTACCATGCTTATGTCTTTCGCAGGCATATCTCGAATCTTCCTCAGCCACGGGGGTGGGAACGAAAAATCGCGGACGGCCCTCCGTGCGTTGTGCTTGCTAGCCCGGGCTTCCTGCAAACGGGACCTAGTCGCGAACTACTGGAACTGTTGGCTCCGGATCCGAGGAACGGTCTTATTATTACCGGATACTCCATCGAGGGCACACTCGCTCGGGTGAGTGGTAGTTGGGATGGAACTAACTTTCATCGTCCTGCTTTTTCATCGTGTATCGTATTGTCGAAATGTCATATGTTGTCTTCCACCTTAATGTCTGAAAAACCTCAGCTTATCATTGCTTCAAAACCATCTAGGATATTATGACGGAACCCGAAGAGATTACCTCCCTCAAAGGACACTCAATACCGCGGAAAATTTCCGTGGACTATATCTCCTTCAGCGCCCATGTTGATTATTCGCAAAATTCGGAGTTTATCGAACAAGTTAAGGCGCAACATGTTGTGAGTGGTGATTCCAGACATCCATGACACCGGTTTAGTGAACACTTGGGGAATCTTCAGGTCCTCGTTCATGGTGAACAGACTGCGATGGGCCGTTTGCGTGCTGCCATGACGGCTCGGTACAAGGATCGTGACGAAGATGTCAAAATTCATACTCCACGAAACCTAGAAACACTCGAGCTCTCATTTCGCGGTGAGCGTGTTGCAAAAGTGAGTAATAGCTATCCATTGCACACTATGCTGACGACGCATTTGAAATAGGCTATCGGGACGTTGGCATCGAAAGCGCCGCAGGAGGGAGATATTGTCTCCGGCCTCCTTGTATCAAAAGATTATTCTTATACGCTTCTTGATCCCCGTGACCTCCGAGACTTTGCTGGACTTTCGACGACGATCGTGACGCAGAGGCAGAGAGTTGTTCTTGGCGTCGGCTGGCATTTGGTACGGTGGCATTTAGAGGGAATGTATGGCAGTGTAGAAGAAGGCCTAGACAAAAATGGGGTCCCTACGATGAGAGTGAGTCTTTTCAATCCAGGTAACGCCACCACTGAAACAAGTTCTAGGTTATGGGCGTGGTTGACGTGAAGCACACGGGTGAACACGAATTAACGCTGGAATGGGATTCCGGTGCGAGCAACGATATGATCGCCGATTCCACGCTAGCTTTGATTACGGGTATTGATAAGAGTCCAGCATCCGTGAAACGTGGGTGTCGGACATGCCACTCGTCTGCACCGCTAATGACCATTCGGCTTCGGCACAGTCACGACCCAATCATGCTCGCATGCACACCCTCATGCTGACTCTGACTCAGGGTCGTCGTACACCCGGATACAACGCCTTGCCTGGTTTTTCGAGGCGCATTTCGGGGAGGTGGAATTGCATATGCCTGACGAAACCGACCAAGACGAGCAAGAGAATGAACAAGGGGGGGATACAAGCCACGACCCAGCATTGATTGTCCGCGTTGACGATGCTGACGCACACATCAATCTCGTTTCTTTGGTACGCCTTTTGGCATGGTGGTTTTCAACCCTTGTAGTGATACCTGCCTGCGTCTAGGTCGTGACTAGTGCGAGCGAAGCTCTGAGGAAACGCGTCGAGGTCGTGGTGGATATGGCGGTGACGACCGTTAGCTCACTCACCGAATCGTTCCAATCAGGCGCATCCGTATTGCAGGAAGACGCAGTAGTCGGAAAGGAAACTGATCACCGGGATGAGACATCAGATATCCCGGAGGACTTGGGCCGCTCCGCTGTTCTGGAAACAAACGTCCTCCATACTGAAATGTCGGAGTTGGCTGTGATGGACACGGTTGAGGGCTAAGAGCGATGTGCAGTGTGATAGGTCTTACTTTGACCTTGGGTACCTGTGTTGTTGCATCTTATGGGATCTGTGTAACTGAGGAAAATAAATGTGAAGCCCTCCACTCACACTGAGGGCTAAAATTACTGATATTCCCAACATTGCTTTATTTGTTTAATTCCGGACCGATGGGTCGAGAACGCAATATCCGCCAGACGATCCTTCAGCTTTTACTGCTAGATGGCCAGGCCGCAAACTCGGGATCCGAGCGGGAAATAGGGTGGGCGGCTTGAAGCGATCGAATGGCTGCTATGAGGAGTCGTCTCTAGCAGTGACAGAATCGCGACGAGATAATTATACACCATTTTTCATCCACTTTGGCACATGACGCGGACTCGCAGCGATATAAATTCAGACATGAACCGCAGGTTGAAACAGTGTTTTCTCCCTGCATCCCCTTGAATATTTACTGGAATCGATACTAGCAGAAATGGTTGCCGCTCAAAGATCTACTATGCCCTATGGTTTGTCTCCCCGCTTTCGTATGATACTCTAGACTCACCTGTTCTGCAGTCCGATTGGGCAATTCAGGTTTGAAAGTCTCCAAGATCATCCTGGGAACCATGCAGTACGGTAAGCAACAAGCGGTGCTCTCCTTACCCACTCGTCTTACATGCTCACAAGGTACAAGCGAGTGGCAAGACTGGGTCCTTGGCGAGGAGGAAGCTATTAAGCACATCAAAGCTGCGTAAGTTACAAGCGAAGCGTCAGTCTACCTGCTTATCCGGGAGCCAGTTATGAAGCAGGCATCAATACCTTTGATACCGCCGACGTAAGTCTCGACTGAGTCTGGTGCAGAAACCGCGACGACATGCTTTCTTTTGGTTGTTTGTGTTTAGATGTACTCCAATGGCGAATCGGAGGTGATCCTGGGCAAGGCTATCAAGAAGCTGAATCTTCCTCGCGACGAGATCGTGGTCATGACAAAGGTATGTGTCCTTTGAGTTTGTGAATGCGTGTCTTTCTTCATTGATCCCAGGTCTTCCATGTCGTTGGTCGCACTCCTAGCGAGAAAATATTCAAGTCTGCGGTTCACCCCGACAAGCTGGGATACGTTAACCAACGCGGTTTGAGCCGCAAGGTGATGGAGTTTGCTGTCAGCTCGCAGGACCGACCTGACCTATGTACTGTTTGTTTGCTCCTACTAGCACATCTTCCAATCCATCAAGGACAGTCTAGAACGTCTCCAGCTCGATTACGTCGATGTCCTCCAGTGTATGCGTTCGTTCTCCTTCACATCTATCAACCGATTCAAGTTCGTGACTTTAGGTCATCGTTTTGACAAAGAGACCCCCATCGAAGAGACAGTGAGGGATGATCATACGGTGTCAAGAATAATCTCTCACACGACAATTAGATGCAAGCATTGCATGATGTGGTCCAAGCCGGATACGTCCGTTACATTGGGATGTCTTCTTGCTGGGCGTACCAATGTAAGACAGCTTTTTAGAGTATTGGTTCTGTACTGAATTGATTATCCCAGTCCAGGCGATGCAAAGTACTCCTTCTTTGCAACTCGAGAGGGCTGCACACTGACAATACGACATAGATTATGCTATCACGAACCACCTGACGCCTTTTATTTCCATGCAGAACCACCACAGTTTGATTTATCGCGAGGAGGAACGGGAGATGTTCCCGACGTTGAAGGTGGGGAGTGACGAAACGAGCCTTGGAATCTACTTCATTGTTTGACAGATGTTCGGTGTTGGATGCATTCCATGGTCTCCGCTTGCGAGGGGTCTGCTCACTCGTCCTCTTGGCGAGCAAACAATCCGCGGGAAGACGGACATGTTGAGTACTATTCTGATTGCACCATGGGTGCATCTGAGCGTCGTCCAATTGTAGGAGCATCAACTCTTACATTCAACACGAGTCCGACAAGGACATCATTAACCGGTGCGCCGTATTGTTATGGTCACCTAGCCAGCGATGTTTATCACCGCAAACAGCCTCGAGGAAGTATCCAAGAAGAAGGGCGCAAGTATGGCCCAAATAGCCCTTGCCTGGTCCCTAGCTCAGGATGTCGTTACCGCACCCATTGTTGGAACCACGTCGTTGAATAACCTACTAGATCTCCTCGGTCAGCTTTTCGAACCCGTCCTTGAGCACAACACTGACGTCCGGCGTATCTTTAGCTGCCATCAACATTACGCTCACGCCCGAGGAGAAGAAATACCTGGAAGAACCATACAGGCCGAAGAATGTAGTCGGTCATAACTAAATTTCGTACTGGACAGTAAAGAAGATTTGTACGAGTAACCTGAGAGCACGTTCAGCAATTTATTCCACGAGGGTGTACCATTCATTCAATTCGGGTCATGGTGCCCCTATGTGAAAAAAGCGTGGAGTATGAGCGACACGCTGCTCCTGCCACCATGACTGTTCACGATTGCCAATTGCACAGAGGATGAAGACATTTGGACCCACAGCAATGACGTGGCACATATAGTGATGATACAGTTGGACATCATGACATCGGTGTGTTCATTTAAGTAAGCCGTGCTATGTTTCCGAGGTGGAGCCAAGTCTTAATTCGTCGTCCCAACTTGGTGAGTCCTGCCAGTGTGCTTGTCTCCGCAGTTGATCGATGATCACGGTGACGAGCCTACCCCTGCAGAGTTCCTCGTTACTCAGTGCACAGCTTAGCCGTAGTATGACGATATAATACTCTCGAGGACTCAGACAGGGGTAGGTTCACACTCATCACCGCCCAGCACCCGACGCGTCTAAGATGGCCATACAGAAAGCTCTTTGGCTCCCAGAAATCGGCACCCAGTTTACACTCGGCGAGAACGAGATTCCCGAGCCAGGTCCTGGCGAGGTCCTCGTCAAGCTCGAGGCGTCTGCAATCAATCCCATCGACTGGAAAATCCAAAAGGAGGGATTTTTCCTGATAGACGAGTACCCCGCTATAATCGGCGAGAATGGGGCTGGCGTCGTTACGAAAGTCGGCGATGGGGTCACTAATTTGGTGACGGGAGACAGAGTGTGAGTTGTGCTATGATATATTGCGGGCGATGATCTGATGACATGAGTGCTCATTCGTACAACGCGTTCCAGGACCTTCCTGACTGCCTATGGAATTAAATATGGAACATTCCAGCAGTATTGCCTGGCTGTTGCAGAGCTTGCTTCCAAGGTCGGCCTTGTCAGCATCGCGAGCGCTCCGTTGTCCTTGACGTCTACCTCTGTAGGTCCCTGATAACGTCTCGTTTGATGAAGCCGCACCCATCTCTGCCTGCTTTGATCCGTTTGCCGTAGCTACCTACGCCCAACGACCCCAAGGCCTAGCGCTCACCCCACCATTCGAAACAGGGGGTCTTGGCAAATATGCAAACCAACCCATCATTATCATGGGAGGCGCATCCTCCCTTGGTCAATACGGTACCATCGAATTCCCCATCAATCCACTCTCTTACTGATCACGATCCATTTCATGGGTGTGCAGCGATCCAACTCGCTAAGCTGTCGGGCTTCAGCCCGATTATCACGACAGCTTCGCTGCACCATAAAGACCTTCTTCTTTCATTGGGCGCAACGCACGTCCTCGACCGAAACCTCGCTGCGGCTGCACTGAAAGAACATGTCGCTCACATCACCGGTACACCGGTAACGTACATATTCGATGCAGTCTCTCTCGAAGAGACGCAACAGGCGGCGTTTGATATCTTGGCGCCCGGTGGGACCCTCGCTGTCGTCACTGAAGAATTAGTCAAGGAGGATGAAATCAATCGCAAGGAGGTCCTCATGGTCTACGGGTCATTCCATTTCCCGCCGAAGCGCGAACTCGGGGTCAAGTTTGCGACTGCGCTGACGGGGTGGCTCGCGGAGGGGAAGATCAAGGTTCGTGATGTTGTCAACGACCATGTGCAAAATGGCTTGGTTGACGAGAGCGCCTCCATCTATAGCCTAATCCCGTAGAAGTGTTGCCGGGAGGTTTGGATGGGATTGTAAACGGCTTGAAGAGATTGGAGTCGAGTGGTGTTAGCGCGAAGAAATTAGTCGTTCGCCCTCCCGAGACTGCTGCGTGATCTGACAGACCGGTTGCCTCGTTGCTCCAATAAGTTGGTACAACTCAGTGGTGGCTATCGCATGTACGAACTGCTGGTGTATGATTATGGCTTCTCATGTTTTGGTTTACACCCTTGATATAGGCAGACAATGAACTCGTTGAGCGGTGCAGGTATCCACACATCAACAATTATCTGCGTCACCTAGTACTTCCACTAACTTGATGACTCTATGATTCAATCCCTCAAATTTCACTAATTTTGATATATTACACTATACATAGAGCCTCGAGAGAGCATTCTTGACGGCGAATCCAATGCATATTCGACAACCACTCCACTAGTTCCCACATTGTGCACCGTACGTCCCCGTCATCACGTCCTCTCCTACAGCGAGCACAGAACGAAATGGCGGGGACGTACGGTGTACTCCAATCCATAGATACTACAAGGGAATGCAAGTTGGGACTCTGGTGTTCACCTGAGCAACGTGTCGCCCTAAACGTCTAAAGGCGGGCACTCGACATAGCGTCGGAACGTCGAATCTGGGTATCTGATTTTCGTTGATCGCTAGCTCCGGCTTGAGGCTCATAACCACCTGAGCTAGATAAGCATGCGGGGATATGAAAGGGAAAACACACGCACCACGTGTGACAAGAAAGAACATCAAAGACGTTCAAGGGACAGGCTTGAGCCGTTGATTGAAGTGTCGCGGACACGGCTGAAAGAGAGTGAAGGATGATGGGCGGCGGATCCAGTCTCCTCAGTGATGCACGGGAGGAGTCTCAGCCGGTATGGCTCGTATTTCCCAGACGTAGTCCGTCTCGGCTTCGATACCTGTTGCTCTAGAATCGGAGCGGTTTCTCTTCTCGTCAAATGTGAAATCGACCATGTTACTCGGCAGCAAGAGTTTCAGTGAGCCAGGTGGAACCACTGCTTCAGTGTCAACCGTGTTGTTGTGCGGACAAGGGGGTTAGAAAGCGAGAGCGCGACCGACACGTTGTCATCTTCTGCCTCGTCCTCGTGGCCTGGCGAGTCTCTGCGAAGAACACTAGAACAAGACGCTTAAGGCTTCACTAATGCCCGGTATGCAGCAGAATCGTCGGAGGAGTGGTCCTTCTAGGAAAACGTATTCTTGTATTCTCTAGCAATTTGCCCCGTCTTCAGCTTGCCTGAACGAACTGCTTCGTAATGATCGTAAGCCCTGCCCCATGGTTCGTCAAACTCACGCAGGCCACGCAATAGTTACTCACGTTTCTCTGTTGGTGTCCTTATCAAGCCAACCTGATGGACGCGTTCGGTCTTATACCGTGATCAACGACTAATTCGGATCACACCTCGTGTGTCATCCTAGCAAGCACACGTACTTGGTACGCGCCTCGAGAGAAACCTGTACCGCACTCATCAGCTGTGAAAGAGAGTCTTGGGACAGAGATGGCCAAGTCTCTTCTCATACTCGAGAAGAGTCGGTTCGTGGCGTTCTGCTTGCGTGACTCGACTTCCGAGGTGGCTTGCTAGGGTGATGACAGAAGGTACTGAGGAGGACGCAGGGGAGGAGGAAGAGGCGAGGGTCAGTCGACGAGTTGACCGAGGCAGGAGACTGCAGAACAGCGATCCGTGCATCATCCAGGCCGTTCGACGGAGATGGCTGGTGAGGATGAAAATTCGAACGTAGAC
>QFEF01006162.1:0-16122 GCA_003316035.1 Neoboletus subvelutipes | reverse complement strand
AGAGAGGAAAATCATGGCCTCAGATGGGACGTGCTTCTGCAAATCGGCTCATCGTACGAACACATTGGGAGGATTGTAGAGCACGGCTCCGTTTCCGATCGAAAGGGTGAACTCGGATGGGTAAAGACCACATACTCGACAGAAGGCCAGGCTGGCTGTGACAGACATGTAGCACAAAGCTTTGAAAGGTTGTGATTCGAGTGAAAATGACGACATCCGTTGACCAGCCCAGATAGGAAAACCAGAGGCGAGATGGAGAAAGTCAGGACCAAGCACGACCGAATCACGAAATGGAACAACACATTCTTTGTGATGGAGGCCAAGCTAGGAGAGGAATCAGACAAGTCTGATGCGCCCACGGAGAAGGGAAAGGGGGGGGGCGGCGGGAAAGAATAAGTCGACGCCTGTGGGCTTCACGGTCATCTTATCCCAAGAAGCGTATATTCCTTTTTTTTTCGTAATACGAGCTCGCGCCGAAAAATGTTGAGCGATAAAGCGAGGTGCCCTGTTCTAGCCATGGATATCCGAGGGGGATGTTTGCAGCCGACAGGGACCAGAACCGGGTGAGAGGTGCAGCAAGGGATGGCCTGGGATGATTGTTTTCCGAGCTTTCCACGCTGGGGTGCCCCTGTCAGCAGGTTACGGTTGATAGAGATTCCACATCATCGCAACGAAGATCAGATCCGAAATGGGCCTGGTAGACCCCCGAGTACAGCGAGAACTATCCCTGCATTTTCTAGGCGGCCGGGTGGTATAATTTATATTATATNATATAATATAATATAATATAATATGGGTGCTGGAACCTGAACCTATTTTCGGTGTGCCCGGCGTGGGAAGGAGAGCAACTCAAATTTCACCCTTCCTGATGGCGAAGTTTGCCGGTCAACCCGTGGCTGTACCCAGGACTAATTAGGCTCGGATCATGCACTTGGGTTCACTTGCTCACCGCCAGCACAACAACTAGCACAGTACCACTACTGCGGACCGCTGTGTAATCCTTTTTTCTCAACCTTCATCATGCTGTCACGGAACCGAGTCGTACCTCTTCGCTATGCCCGCAGCACGAGCAGGTCTAGTGTCCGGAACTTGTCGACAAGAGCCTCTACTCTTCTCAGCGCTTTGGACATACCCTTCACGACAGAGGTCCCAGGAGTGTATGACGGAACATGGGGAGGAACCGGTGACATTCTTGAGAGCGTCTGTCCAACCACCGGTGAAGTCTTGGCACGTGTCCAATCAGTACGTCCTCTCCATTCCACTATCACTGCGGTCGGGCTGATTCCGGAGCAGGCATCACCACGCGAGCTGCGCGAAGCCTTGGACAGGTCCAAAGAAGCACATTTATTTCTCAGGAAATTACCCGCTCCGCAGCGTGGCGATGTGCTAAGACAGCTCCGAGAAGCGCTCGCAGCCAAGGTGAGACGCGTCGGCTGGTGCACATCCCATTGTTCACCGTTCGGGCTCTTGTAGCGGGATGCACTTGGTGCACTCGTATCCCTCGAGATGGGAAAGATCAAGACTGAAGGCATCGGTGAAGTACAAGAATTCGTGGATATCGTACGGCGGAATATGCTGGTCATACACACAATTTGCTGAGTCATTCGGTTCTGCAGTGTGATTATGCTGTCGGCTTGTCGCGAATGATGAATGGCAGGGTCGTGGCATCAGAGCGTCCTGGTCACACAATTCTGGAAGGTTAGCTCAGTCTCGGTGGCCTTTTCCTCTTTGGTAGTTCGTTTTTATCGACCCTCTTGCACCTATAGTGCCAAATCCTCTCGGCGTCGTCGGTGTCTTGACAGCGTTCAACTTCCCTGTCGCAGTCTATGGGTGGTGCGTGTTCGGAACTATTTCCTTCAAGTTACCCTTTGCATATACAGTCGGATCTCACCATAGCTTCCGCCCAGGAACTTCTCGCTGTCTTTTGCAGCCGGAAATGCAAATATTTGGAAGCCTTCGCCTACTACCCCCCTGTGTGCTATCGCCATGACAAAGATAATTGCTGGCGTATTAGAACGCAATGGGATTCCAGGTGCTGCGTCTACCCTTGTTACCGGAGGCAAGGACCTCGGTGAGGCTATTGTAAATGATGCGGATATCCCATTAGGTCAGGAGTTCATGGTCCCCCGTCTCCTTAATATTTACCGTATCAATTCTAGTGTCATTTACTGGCAGCGAAGCTGTTGGCCGTGTGGTCGGCAGGGCTGTACAATCTCGTTTCGGAAAAACAATCCTGGAGTTGGGAGGAAATAATGGTATGGATTTTGGGTCTATCATGACTGATTTGAGATACCTAGTTTCTCCTTTTGGCTTACACTCGTCAAATAGCTTCAATTATCATGCCTGATGCAGATTTATCCATGGCTGTGCCCGCGGTCTTTTTTGGTGCTGTGGGCACTGCAGGGCAACGGTGCACATCGACAAGGAGACTATTTCTCCATCGCGATATCGCCCCACGTTTCCTCGATGCACTCCAGAAACTTTATGCTTCTGTGAGGGTTGGAGATCCCCTCGTCGGAAGCACGCTGCTTGGCCCTCTGCATACTAGCGCCGCAGTCGGAATTTATTCCAGCGCTGTTGAAAGACTCCGAGAGCGGGGCGCTCAGATATTGACGGGTGGACAGCGATATGACCAGGATGGTCTTCGCCAGGGGAACTTTGTACAGCCTACGATCGCGATTCCTAAATCAGTGAATCCCACGGATGCTATCTGGAGCACGGAAACGTTTGCACCTGTATTGAATGTCGGTGTCTTCGATGAACTTGAAGAGGCAATCGCCTGGAACAATGCTGTTCCTCAAGGGCTTTCCAGCAGCCTATGGACGCGGGATATCCGTAACCTTGGGAAATGGATTGGTCCACAAGGTTCCGACACCGGGATCGTTAATGTTTGTATCCCGGTTTAAATGCGGGGGGGTGACTTTCTGACTTTCGTCCTCAGATCAACGTTGGCACAAGTGGAGCCGAAATTGGTGCCGCGTTTGGAGGCAACAAGGTTAGTAGTTGACCTGACCTGCGTGCAATTGAACGTTTTCCTGACCCTCCAATGCTTGTCTCTTATAGAGCACCGGCTGGTAAGTCGAACAATCCAGTTAGTCGTCGACTGAGGTTCACGATCTTTCCAGGGGCCGCGAGTCAGGCGGTGATGCATGGAAACAATATGTGCGCTGGAGTGCATGTACTATAAACTTTTCGGATGCTGCGCCTCTGGCGCAGGGCGTCGATTTTTCGGCGTGATGGCAAGGCAATGCCGTCGTTTCCGAATGTTATTGAACAGCCGTACAAAGCACGAGCGCTCGTTGGAAATGAATCCATTCTTCTTAGCTTCATTCACATCATGACGACCGGAGTTATGAGTCAAGAGCCCACATCCATGTACGGACATTACCCAATTCTGCGCTGGTACGATTACAAGAATAGCGATAGAAAGTACCAATTAGTGCCTTGGACCCGTGAGCGATCAGTGTCGTGAGTGATATATAAACGTGAGAGTCGTCCATTTTCAGCCTTGCACCGACAATCCAGGATCTTGCCCAGCCTTGCAACGGCTTTCTCCAGTGCCTGTCAAACAGGGTGTCAGGAGATCCAACCACGAGGGGGTAAGGGGGGCCATGAGTATGTTGGCATGTCATCCCGCCCAGGGGGGTCCTGATGCCTTGTTAATTCGGAGGCAGTGCCCTAGTGAATGCGGCATCGCTAAGGCGAAGGCAGTCTGACCGATTGCACCTTGTACAATGCCGATTATAAGAACGTTGGGTGATTATCTTACAGGAGTTTTAACTCCACCCCTACCGTTATTATCCTCCTTGACATCTCCGCATTTCTGTAGTTCTTTCGAGGTCCTTGGCTGTACTCTCTGTTGCCAGTGCCCCGTTTGTAACTGCAAGTTCGCGAATCCGACTATCCAGATCCAGCGCCGCCCATGCAAACACCTGACGACCTTCCCTGGCCCGAGTTGGGCAATGTTTCGAGAGGTGCTACCCGTGGTAATCAAGGCCAGAAGGGTGCATTGGGGCCTCCTGACCAGGAAGGTCGCTGCGTGCTCCAGCTACGAGTGCAGCCCGGCGTGCTCTGCGTCAAGCTGAATCGACGCTCAAGCGAGTGGTATCGCACGCTCGACAACGAGGTAAATCGTGCTCTCAAACTCACGAAAACATACTGGAGAAAGGCACGGAGACGCCAGGACTAGTCAGTACCTACGTCCCCCCTGTTCGTGTGGATCCTATCATTGACATGAACATGCTTCCTCTGCTCTTCGACGCACAGTGATGCTCGTGCTGACCAGGATCATATGGAGCTCCATGAATGGCTCCAACAGCTCAAAGATAAAACCATGTCTCATCTCGAGGTACTCATGCAAAAAGGCGACATCCAGGGCCCTCCATATGTCATGCCAGATGATGTCGAATTAACTTTTCTCCGAAAATTTATCGAGCGACATAACGCGAGCATTCCTCACAATCCTCGTCTACGCCACCTCGGGCCGAGTGCGCAGCCTCCACATATAGAAGAGTCGATGGAAATGACCACGCCTGAATTATCTGACCCAGGATACCCTCATCCTACTTTAGTCGACCAGATGGCACGCCTCCAGCCAGGTATGCAAGACTTTCTCTCCATCCACTTGGATATAGTAAATCAAGAAATTCGCCGTCCAGAGAACACTTCCAGTGTCTCAAGTCCTAATTATGCACATTCACCGGGTACATCGCACCGTCCTCATCTCATCAGACCCCCTTCGTCGCCTTCCACAGCGACGTATGAGCAATTGATACAAGAGGCTCGAGCATCAGGTCAGAGGATAGTTGATACATCGTATGGCATGGCAGCGAGGTCTGACTGTGCTGCAAGGTCAATTCCTGCAGGACGCCAGAGCCACACTATCCCGAGCGCAATCACAGACACAAGACACGTTCCAGCGGTATACCGCATGTCTGGAAGCCGAAGCTCGTGCAAGGCGAGAGGTAGCCCTTGCCGAGCAACATCGTGACGAATTGAGTAAGTGCTCTGGCCCAAGGGCGCGAGAACAATTCGCTAAATGGTGTAATCAGTGTCTGCGCTCCTCTCACGAACACAGACAACGGTCGGTACGTAAGATGGGCATTCGGAACCCCCTTTCCGTGGTTCTCACAAGATCACGACAAAGAATATGCGCGTCATTCATCCTTGCCTCATGAGGAGGTTGGGAATTCCCAACATACACAGCATCCACAACACAATCAACAAGACGTAAGATTGGGCATTCATCGGATGCAGATGAGCCAGTTAACTCTATGACTTGGCAGTATTCGTCACACCATCTTGCGGAGCGGAGGCCATCAGTCGACATGATGACCCACAACAGCCCTAGGTCGCTCGATTGGCGGCAACCGGATGTGTCGAGCTCATATACTAGTGCAATGGAGGCGATTCCTCAGTCCGAGGTAGGGAAATTTCTCTGCCCATCTCCTGGGACCTAAATTCACTGAGTAGATGCGCTCATTAAGCGACTCCTTCAAGCCCGAGCGCAAGCACTCGCGGAGCTGGGAGCAGGGTGGTCGGGTTGACATTCACAGTGTGTATCCGCGTTGCCATGGACCAGGGGACAATGTAACTTATTGAGGTACTCCAGTCCTTCAAGATGTCACAGGTTTACCACCGCGAAAACGTTCACATCACATGGTCGATCCAGGTGGTCACAGTGCCTCTCTGATGTCCCAGACAATGGCACTGCCTCTATAGTTTTTATTTGTGTGCGCTGGCCGCCTCTCGGTATTCATAATTATGCCCGGGAGGCTCTGATATTCAAAGCCTTGTTTACGAGAGATATTGGATACCGCTTTGTCGCTCCGCGCAGCTTCGTATCGCTCTCTATTTCATATGCATGGTCGCTTTCATCGTATAACCACGGACAACCACTTTCTGACTGGGCCATCTGTCGTCTCCAGCGGCGTCGCTATTCATTGCTTTGCTCGCTTGTGTTATCAGCCTGTATCAGGACCGCTGTATCCCCTCGCTACTATTTTATATTTGCGAGGTTCGCATCAATCCACGATGCTACCTTGTGAGAATAATCGGATAACGATAACGTGAACTGCATTAGGTTCGACCCGAGGTTCGCAAGGCCTTGTATGAAACCCTGGGAGCAAATGTTGTTGAAATGTCAATGACATTTCTTCCAAACGGGTTTCCTGGCGGCCACAGTTGTGTGCCCGATGTTGATTGTTCTGGTGGGACCGGGCGTAGTCCCCATTCGCGTGATTAGTTCCCACCGGATATCCGAACTGACTGATACGGCGGCATCAAAGCCAGAGGGTCGAGGACGGATGGCCCGGCGATGTTTTATGTCTTACATATCACGTCCGGAGAAACGTTGTCAGGGCTGATTATGTAATGCAATGTGTACCTTCCGCCGAGCGCTCGGGAGGCAACGCGGAAAAAAGAAATGCAACTTGAACTTGTTCTGTCACCAAGGAAATGCTCAACATCAGTCTCGCCAGTCGTCCTGAACATCCACCTCGCCACCTGACGCCCCCATCGTCCGCTGGTCCACCACCTTGTTTTAGCTGATGTGTGGCGCTTTGATCGGATGATCTTGTGCCGAACCTTCCAAACTCGTTGTACGCGACTACTAGGACCTGCTGAACGCTTTGTCCCAACGTCCGCCCTGTGATGCTCGTGGTCGTGGAACATGCTTGGACAATAAGGGGCTGTGACTCCAATGGTCGGGATAATCGCGTGCTGCACACGTGTAGACCGCATCTCATCTCTTAAAAGGCATTTGGTGTGTCTGTCACAGATGCATCATCCATCCTATCCTTTTCACTCCCGAAACGACCCGCTGTCCGATTCTTCATCTCCAAGTGTTTCTTTGTGTTCCATACCTTTGGAACGCCTTTCTGCTTGCCGTGCTGCTGAGCACACGCGTCTTGGGCATGATGAGTGCGTTACGGTCGCGTCACCCAAAGTATCGTAGTGAGTTCAACCGGTCGACTCAAAGGGAAAACAAGGATTGATTACCCCAAAAGCGAAGCTGTGTCGTAACTTCGTCGCTGGAGACTGCCCTTTTGGTCAAAAGTGCAATTTCCTCCATCCCGCGCCGAGAATCAATCCTCCTTTACTTGCTCAGCATCTCTTCAATTGGAACGCGCTTCTGCCAAAACTGTTCGCCCTCTCTAACCACCAAGGAAATCAGACAAAAATGCTACGGCGATCGCCACCGAGGTCCCAAGGACCGCAGCTCATTGACGAAGACCCATCACCATCAACCTCACTCCTACTCTCGACGTCTGGTTGCACCTCTTCGGAACAGATGCCAGAGACTAGGCGATCCAACAGACGAAAAAAATACCCGTGTAGACATTTCATTTGGACAGGGGGTTCGTGTCCGGCCGGAGCACGATGTGGATTGTAAGCCCCACCGTATATGGCACTGTGTGGGAGATCTAATTTATCGTCGTTAGTCATCATGACGTGGCTGCATTGCCTTCTGCAGGTGTTCGGAAGGAGGAACATGCACCACCATGCGAAACTGATACATACGGAGAAGATGGTCGAACCATTAGTGGTGGGGTTCTGATGGGTATACAGTTACCATCTCCGCCGATTATATGTCATGAGCATTCGGAGCCTCCTCAACACTCTACAGCTGAGCTAGCGCAATCATGTTCGTTCCCACGTTACCCTTACTTGAGTGTCCCCATTCTCAATGACCTTTTAGACCAACCTATGTATTGGCCCAGTTACACTTGGCAACCATATCAGCCATACCAGCCGTATTATGCCATTGCACCCGCAACGACTGTC
Source organism: Neoboletus subvelutipes (assembly GCA_003316035.1). Lineage (NCBI taxonomy): Eukaryota > Fungi > Basidiomycota > Agaricomycetes > Boletales > Boletaceae > Neoboletus > Neoboletus subvelutipes. Next base: position 8,337 of record QFEF01006162.1, on the reverse strand, counting down.
ATCCCTGCAACTGTAGCCCCATCCTCGGTTGTGCAGCACAGTGTTTATCCCCCGCCCCAACCTCGAGCACAAACTGTACCACCAGGCGACACTCAGACTAACCTTCCGTTAGGGGCGTATGAAGTGAATGGGACAACGTATTTTCCTACATCCATGCCTTCCGCTCCCGCGCCTCCTCCGGTTACGTATTCAATATCCGTCCGCCCAGTGCCATATAATCGTACGATGGCTCCCGCATGCCCGTACTACGCACCTCCTACCCTGCCTGCAAGTGATTACGACATTCCCAATCAAACAACGAACGTTCTCCCGCAGACCTCCTTTGATCCTTTTGGCTCGGATCCGATGACGATCAGCCAATTGCCTGTCATTCCCCAACTCGAGAAGTATCAAATGTCACCTATCCAGCATGACGTCCTTCCACTCCCACTTTCATCACCCTCCGCACTGACTGGCGATCTGGTATTGACGACCACCCAAGACAAGTCGACGGTTACCAAGGATTCAGAACACGAATTTCCTTATCGACCTCCGAAAAACCAGCGGGTAGGCCACGCGCGTCGCATCAGCGTCAACATCAAGAAACAGGGTCGTGCCAACAGTGGCTGATGGTGTGCTTTGTCGATTTTAGATGGCGTGTCCTGCACCATCTCTCGACACGTCCACGTCTATCCTTCTTGGATCTCTTTTCTCCTGGTTGCCGAGCAAAAGTTGGAGCGTTGTATGTCCATGTTATCTTTCACTTGTGTTTTTCCTTTCTCTGCATCATTTTTGTGTTTTGTATACCATATTACAACCTAGCCCAACCCAACCCAATTCATTTTTTTTCATCGATCATCATGCACCACACAATCTTATCTTTCAATAAGGCACTATTTTCCCCCTCTCTTATCATGCATCCTGTCTGTAGATAATACACTTACTACGAACGTGATGTTGCTTGTTTTTTGTCCAATCACTTCAGACGGTTCGCCATGTAGACGTAACGCACAAGCCAAGGTTGAATATCTGAATATCGGTCCTTTGTCGGACCCGCTCGATTTCATACCGTACGTCTGATCAAGAACCAAGAACTGCAATGTATCTGTATTTCAGTCCTTCGGATATCATCTTAACGTTCATTAATGAATATGGGCGCGGAGACCCCAAGGTTCCTGCCTTCGAACCAACCCTCTCTCAAAAACTCAGGTTCGATAAAAAGCTTACAATGATCATCTCGTGAAAAGTCAAGTAAAGAAAAAAACAAGGGAATAAAATGCTAGGTTTGTATGATACATACAAGAAAAATGCCGGATGCGTAAATAAATAAGTATGGATTGGAAGACAAGGTCCCAAGATAACCCGATCAAAGAAAAAGAGAAAAAAAGGCAAAAAGGAGGGGTGTTTTAAGGATAAAGCATAAAGTTCTCCATGCCGACTGTGAACACCGAACCTCGTCATTACGGGTCCCGGAGTCTGAACGGCTTCGTCGCTCCCTACCCGCGATCCCACACTGTGGGCGTGCCCAGCCAAGGAAAAAACAGGGCCAAGAATGAACGGAATGCGCCATCACAAACCTCACGCAAACAGCTCGGCGCCCTCGATTCCGTACGAGAAATCCAGGACCACGATCTTCTGATCATGTGAGGTGCTGACAAAAAGGAAAAAAACTCAGCCTTACTTCCGCCGGCGGCCCGGTTCCGAAAGCAAACCTACCTGACAATCTTCCCGACGTCAAACTTGACATCGAAAATATGACTGGCGTGGAGGTTCCTGAACTCTCGAACCAAGCGACCCACGCCTTTGGTTTTCCGGGAAGGCAGCTCCGCTCCAGGCTGGGAGACACCGTTCTCCACTGCTTCCCCGTGCCATTCCCAGACTCTGACACTCTTGTCGTAGCTCGTACTCACGATGTAACCAGTCCTCGGGTCGAAACAAAGAGCCCTGACCAGCAAGGTGTGTCCAGCAAACGTGTGTAGGCATTCACCAGTCGAGGCACGCCATAGTTTGATCGTGCAGTCGTTTGATCCGCTCAGGATGAGGCCGTCCTGTAACACCAATGAACAAATATAGTATCACTGGATATGGATACGTGCCTTGAACTCGATACAAGCCAAGCCCTTCTCGTGCCCTTCAAACACCCGGATACATTTACCTGTTTCGACGTCCCAGAGTATCATCTTCCCATCACCGCTTGCGCTCACAACTCGGCCGTTCTCCAGCCCAACGGCATTCACCGGGCCCTCGTGTCCACGCAAGACCGTGTGGAGAGTCAACGTCTTCCGGTCATAAACATGCATTAAAGCGTCCTTGGAACTATGTCGAATATGAATAGTATCAGTCCGACGATCGCAGAAAGAACTTACCAAGAGACGATCCACTTCTCATCCATTCTCAAGTCCAATACACCTCCTGAGTGTCCTCGGAGAACTTTACGTACCACTGCAGATATCTTCCTAGAGGGACCGAGGCTCCCAGCGGCTGCAGTTGTGTAGGAGTCTCTCGACTTTCCTGGCCTACTGCCGCCGGCAGCAAGGGCGCTGCTTCTTTCTCCAGGCCCTACGGGTGTGGAGACGAGATCCCACACACACACGGTGCAATCACTGCTTCCGCTGACCATGAAGCCACGACAGACCCCGTCGCTTCCCAGATCCCAGTCACGTTCAAATTTGAGGCATAACACGCTGCCTGTGTGACCTTCAAAGGAAGCGATGCATTTGCCGGTCTTGATGCACCAAACTTTGATCGTCCGGTCTCGCGAACCGGAGATGATACGCGACGAATCAAAGTCAAGGCAGTAAACACTATCAAGAACGGTCAAGTCGTGTCGAAGGCGAATATTCAATGACCCACCTATCCCTGTGACCATCGATTCTGAGCACTCGGGGTTCGCCCTCGGGATCCCTCCACCGCTGTTCAATAATTGATCGACCACGGTATAAGCTATGCCAATCGAGCATAAGAGGGGCTTTTCTTGATATTGGTTGCGGCTCCGATGGTGTCGCTTCTTGCTTCTCAACTTCGTGCTCATCTCCATCACCCTCTTCGGAAGGAGCATCCGAATGCTGAGCATCCTTCCCTCGGCGTTTCTCGTCAGGGTATACGAACACCCCGTTATCAGCGCCCTCTTGCCCAAGCCTTGCAGTCTCCTTGAGCCTCATATTAGCGCGATCGAGGTTGACAACCCATCCCCTCGGCTCGTCCCACAGTTCGCCGTCGTGTTCGTGTTCAGTGGTAGGCATTGAGAGGCCGTAGATACCTTCGTCTTTGACACCCCGATATCGGCGTCCGAAACCTCCAAAGGAGTCTTGAGCACGGTGACCAAGGCCCGAGCTTCGACTGGGGGCGTGATTGGGTACACGAGGAACGCCTTCTCGTGCTTGCCATAGCCCCCACCAGACCCCGTTGTCAAGTGCGAGGGAACGCCATGCTTTGCAAGTTGAGGAAACTGTGAGGACACTGCATAGCGGTAGGTAGGAGAGAACCTGCAGAAAAAGCTCAGGGGGAAGCCGGGTAAGGGGCGTCGGGATCTTCGGGACTGTTATCAAAAGGGTCTTGTCGGCATTGATCACATGAAAAATACGAACAATTGGTCCTGACCTGCTGCGTCCAAGCACTCCGGTTCCTGGGTATTCTCGTGCCCATAGTTGTAAACATCCCAATATCCATATCCGCATACGCATGCACCGTCTCCCCATCCTCTACATGTACAGCCAACCAACTCACCCTCCTCACCATCGAGCGGATCCAGGGCACCATAATCTACATCGGTATCCACCTCGAGCGTACCTCGCCTCACGCGTTTGATGCGACGCCTTTCCTTTAGTTTCCGTCCAACACCCATCATGGGTGATGTTTTACTCCGGACAACAGAGAAGCCGGGCATCGGACTCGATTTTGCACGAGCGGCGGGAATCGGCGTGAGTTGTGCGTCACGAGGTATGGAAGAGGGTTGGGTACAGCCCTTGGCAGGGGAAGCAAGGGTCTCCCAGAGGCGGGATATTCCAGGCCTCGTGCGTCTCGGCTTGGCCACGAGAGGCCCTAAGCCCGTGCTGGCACTCATGCTCTGTGCTCGCCCATTCACAGTGAAATGGAATGAACCCGCGACAGAAGCTGAGTTGGAGCGGAGGAACGGCAATGTCGCAGTGCCATGAATGTGGGAGGAGCGGAATGGATCCGCGTCAGCGTCCTCGGCCAACTGGGAAGTGTACTGATAAAAAGTGGGACTGCTTGGGGGAGAGATCATGGAGAAGTCTGCTGTGAGAGCAGGAGATGGCGGACGCTCGGCCACTGGGTCGCGTGATAGTGGGGGAGTGGGTTCTGATAGAAGAGCGGGAGGGGACGATTTATAGGCAGATAGAATAGTTGATGTAGTTATAATAGGAACAGGCAGACGGGATGGACCAGCCTTTGGTCCGTCATGAACAAGCTCTGGTTCCGGGGTAGAGTGAGCGGTATAGTACGGCGTAGGTATAGCGGGGCGAAGATATCTCTGTTCAGCGAAGCCATGTGAGGCGGCGTCTTCTTGTGCAAGTCCCACAGCGAGGTTTTGCTGTAACAGCACAGTGAGATCAGAGTCTGCAGTCGACGATCCGCTGCGCTTCCGGAGGGTCTTGCTTGATTGCGAAGAGGGCCCTGCGCGATCGGGCCCTGGAATGGAGGTGAAAGCAAATGAGAGCGCTGTATTTTGTCTAGGGGATGTCTCCGCTACAGTGTGGTTTAAAAGTCGGAACACATCGTCTTCGGCGGGACTAGGAAGGGGCGAGGGTGCAGATGTAGCGGCTGTCACGTAGGACATAGCAGAAGAAGCAGAAGAGGGAACGTCCAATGTCCAGGAGGTGTTGAAGTCCAGGTCGAGGGTGAGACGATGTGCGTGTCGTTTTGTGGGGGTGTCGAGGGTGCCAAGGGCGAGCAAGTCAATATCCAAAGGGGGATAGTGGTTGTGGGGGGGTGGGTATGCGAGACCACGATGAGCGGGTCTAGGCTCGAAGGGAGATTCGGAGCCAGCGTGAGTGCTGGAGAGTGTCGGGGTGCGTCTGGGGAGTGGAATAGGGCTATGACTTGTTGATGGTGGGAAGGGCACGGTCGAGGTCGAGGACGTCGAGCACGAGCGAGTCGGTCGGTCATCCGAGGATACAAATACGCTTCTGCATGGCAAGGTTTGGGGCGTTCTCAGCTTGTATGGCGGTGTAGAGGGCGTGGCGGACATGCTGCACGTCGAGCACGATGAAGCATCAGTGCCAATACTCGAAACAAACATCTCGTCCACACCCACCTTGCACGTGACCAATATCAGGGAAACGACTCAATTCAACATCTACTCGGACGTCTGGTATTATATATACGGACAAGTCTCTACAACACGAGGTCCCTCTCTATGAAAACCGTATTGCTCCTGTGGTCGGATCGGTCAACGTGAACAGCGGCGCATGCGAGATGACAAGGGCGAACAGCGCCATCCTGCGAGAACAGACGTGGTCAGCGTCATGTGGGGGGGAAAAACCCCGTCGCACAATTCGTCGGTGAACGGAAATGCGGGAAGAAGCTGTGTCGCCACACCACCGAAGGTCGACCAGGATCCGCACAGGAAGGATCCCAAACATACGTCGGCACTCAATAACCTGCACCCCCAAAACGTGCCGCCGAGACAATATAGTGGAGAAGCGCCCGCGCGGTTCAAAGATGTCATATGAAAGAAACGGTAAATTGTGACGCGGAGCGTGGGCCTCGTCGGATTAGCGCCACAGAAACAAGGTAGTAGAGCAAAAGTTCACAGATAGTGTTCATGGAAATCCATGATCCGGGAGTGGAGCTGCTGTGCGGAGAATAATGCTAGGCACTCACATGAGGGTGGCCCAGGGGGTACTTCCACCTTCCTTGGCGCGCAGTGGGTGTTGGTTCATGACTCCGTTAATGGATAGAATGAGAACCGGCCATGCGACGTATCTATAAGTCCAGTTGCCCAAAACGAATCGCAGACCGGTTATTTGAGACACGATGCATCGAGGGGTGAGCAAAGACGCCCAGCAACCTACGGCAATATGTATCAACGCACCTATTCCTTGTTACCATCACCATCCCAGCGAGGAACATACCCACTGAACCCATTGCGTCTATAACAGTGAGAATTAGTTGCAAATTCTGCATCCTCAACCCTTGGGGACGAAAAGCTCCTACGAGCAGAAACTCACCGACGGACTCTGCTTTCCATGACTTTGGAAGGGTCAATCTTGTCTCCCGCGAAGAATCTCTCGGGTCATTGAGGGTGTTACTACTCGACATGCTTGTGTACCGTGTGTCTCCAGTCGCCGACCTGCAAGGAAACGATGGGAGCTACGAGCGTGGGAACCTGCCCATCACTCACACTGAACTTCAACTTCTTCAAGACTAGAAGTTACACATAGCAATTAGATTTGGGTGCGAGTCGCGTAACTTGCAGGCTCTGGCTCCCTCATCAAGTTGTCTCGGCGAGAAATCTATTGTGCTCCTGCGGGACCGACCTTTTTTTCAGTGTTTTTCGCGTTGGGTTTCTTAGGCAGACCGACCAGTGTTGTCCCCACCAGTCTCTCGAACTTGGAGTACACTGACTTGCGCCACTGGTCTTCGTGCTAAACCATCATGCACTGTCACGCATCATCCAGGTGCATTCCGATCCTGCCTCTGTCCCTCGGTTCTCAAGTACTGTAGTAGGTGCGTTCGCAACTAGCGCTTGAGTGTCCTCATTGTACCATCCAAGTCCACGTGGGACAGGACACCTCGAGAGAGAGGGAGGCATCGTGCATCAACAGTCACGAGAAACTTCTCAAAGGCTGCTATGTTGTATTCTATGACTAGCAGTGTGCATAGTCCCTGGGTGATTCAAGTCTCGACAGCCTTGCCTTCGATCCTGGTTCGTCCGAGTTTATCCTTGGGTCAGCGATTGCGCATTACCAGTGAGTCTGTAATACCGTTTGATTTCAATTGGTTGAAATGTATTGGCATACTTTTTTCTAGCCTCGAGCTAATTACGTCCATCCTGTGTTTCCGACAAACTCGAGTGTCAGAAAGAATTTCCAACGAATCGACTCTTCTCCAAACTCTGGGCACGAACATATAATATGTATGTGTCCGCCGTTGCCTTCCTCGCTTTTATAAAGTGTCAACGAAAATATCGTCATTTCCAGACCACCCGTTTGGGCGATAGATGTCGTGCAGTCACTTGTCCACGGAGTTCAAACACGTGGTATTCCCCCGAACCCGAAGTCGAGCCGGCACAATTCACGCGACACCCGTGACCGTCGAAAACATTTCCGTTCTTGTTGGTGATCGTCCAAGGAACATTATATTACCTCCCCAGTGGGAACAGCGATATAATCATGTTACTTCTGCGAGACTCCGAGAGCTTATCGATTCTTGATTCTCGTGACGATCCTGCTCCAACATGTTTCTCGGTGACCAGTCTGTCCTCGGTAACTGTTCGGACAATCGTCAAGATACACTGGTGGTCCCCTGTATTTCAAAAGATAGACTATGGGAGAGGTGGATTCAAGAGCCGCAACCATGAAGCACCCCTCGGCAATTTCGAACGCGATGGGGGCCTCGTCACTCGTGTACAGCCCCCCAACAGCAACTCCCCGACTCCTATGCCTACCCCGATTCCCTCGTCGTTAACACGACTACTACATCATACCGTTGTTACCTCGATGTAAACACCACCGACGTCAACCTGCACAAGTGGTATGAAATGCACTTTGCTGCAACGGCAGGTGGCGCGATTCGATGGTTACCCCCGCAACCCTACACGCCTCCTTCGTATGTGCAGAACGCGACTGCGGCGAGGGCAGCGTGTACACAAGGCGATTAAAGGAATGGAACGCAGCCCCAGAGTGGGGAATGCCTGTTTCTCAACGTAGTCGCTCCTGTAGCTGCGCAAGGCTTGCTCGCCTACGTCTACTCTTGCACGTTTTGTGTGATTCTCGTAGCTGAAATATGAGCGCCGCGGAAGTGGCTTCGTAGGCAACGCGGCATCTGACCCCAAGATCGAGGGATCATGGCTTGCTTCCAGGGTTATCATTTACGTTAGCTACAACTAGCGTTTTGGCCCTTTTCGGATTCCCTGCGTGCGTCACCGGAAATCATGGAGGCTGTCCAGAGACCGTTCTTGGCACGCGTGCTGCTGTCGAGTAGACGGTTGCCAACATTGCTCAATTCGGGGGATCCCATGTAAATCACCTTCGGAGGTGCAACTTTTCCTAGGTTTCAACTATGCGTGAGTTCCTCAATCTGTCGGTGCAGGTCGGTATGCAAATAATGGTGCGAAAGTTGTGTACTTTGCTGTTTACAGAAATGACATTGTACTAGTATCTTGATGCTTACTGA
>QFEF01006137.1:0-11607 GCA_003316035.1 Neoboletus subvelutipes | reverse complement strand
CACTCCTAAGTCATATTCTCTCGTATATAACTTGTATCCATTTCATCATGACTCACCGGCTGCAGTTCATTTCCCTCTATTTAGTCAGGCTGTGCCCGCAGCTTCTTATTTTGTATTACATGACACGTCTTCTTCTTTTGGTACGCAATGCGTCTTTTCCTTTTATAACTCACGTGACGTGTCTTTCCTTTTATGCTTCACGCGACGCATCCCTTCCCTTTATATCTTACGCAACGTGACGCGTCTTTCCTTTTGCATCATATGCGATGCGACACGTCATTTCCTCTTTTATTTTAGAGCGGAGATTCTATCTGAAACCGGCCCTAAAGGGGCTTAGTATAAATAGCTAGAATCACCGCCCATGTAACTTTAACTTTGATCTATGCAATCTTATGTGGATTTCGAAGTCTTTGCTGTCAGCACCTGTGCCAGCATCGCGAAACCAGTGTTTTATATCGTCTAAATCTTAAACTTCGATCTTCTGTCAATCAGAAGTTCAGTTAAGTAACTGTCAACCTTCTATAGGGAGGTGTGACCCCTTTGTCTCTGATCAGAGGATCAGTCTGCTAGCCATTGTCCAATGCTAGCCGTGCCCAGCCGCCTATTGCCCAGAGGCCGCGCCCAGATACAGGTGTTCTGCCCACAGCCTGTCCATAGCCAACTACTCCTTGTGTGCCTGGAGGGAGCCCGCTCATTGTCTTGCAAACAGCATACCCGCTGAGGTCACCACAACCGTTGCACACCGCTCACCGATCAGGTGATCTGCTTGCAGACCAAGAAGGTCACCATCGTCTTCAAAGGAAGACCTGTCCGTAGTGCCGTTGACTTCAGTCTTCCGCATACATGTTATTTGTTACACCAGTCGTAACAACTATCTTCAGTATAGGATTAGATATTGATCTAATCAGATCAGGATAATGATAAGATAAGATAACTTTATTGAAAGTTATCATGTGTAGGCATCAAGCCATAACAGTGGGCTCCTCCTAGGCACAAAAAGAAGAGTCAGCTATGAGGGGGTCATAGACAAGGCCCTGGTGCAGTAGGTAATGACTTGTGGACAAGAATTGAGATGATGAGCTGTGGACGATAGCTTGGACAAACAGATCCTCTGATCCAGTGATAAAGTGGAGACTCCTTCCTCTGAAGGATCTCAGTTCCCAAGCTGAGCTTCTGATTGACAGAAGTTTGAAGCAAGGTGTTTCAGCAAGGAGCTTGAACTCTATGTAGGATTGTGTAGATCAAGGTTAGAGTTACATGAAGCGGGAATCTAACTATTTATACTAGGCGCTTTAGAGCTGGAGATATAAATAGAAAGACCAACTACTTTGAGCAATCCAATCGGGAGAAGTAGACCAAGAATTGGCACTGTTAATAGTGCCAAAATAAAGGATGTGAAGTGAAATGAACTGCAGCTGCAGTTAGACTAAGGTTGAAGTGAATATTACCAAAATGAACTGAGGCTGAATATGAACCAGGGTAAAATGGACATGAGTCAAATGTAAAAGAATTTGACTTAGGAGTGATAAGGTCCAAATGGGTCCAAAATGAAAAGAGGATGAAATGAAAAAGGGGTCACTATTGGTAGTGTTCACTGGAGAATAGTAAGGTGTACTATTCTTGGAATAATGAGGAGTTGAATACCTCATCCCATTGTAATGACCTCCTAGAAGATCACTAGCTGGACAACGTGTCTCGCAGCATACACCAACTGCTGGTGAAGGTAAATGAGGAAGCTTAGAGCAATATCCTTAATCCCAGAGGGTATAAACCACAACGAAGACAAATGGATTAGACTGAGGTAGCAGGCTAATACATAAGAGCCTTTATAGTACTAAGAGATGCACACAGACCAAGCAGTGCATGAGAGAAATTACTATGTATGGATATAGTGTAGTGAGAGAGTTCTCATCGGTAATTAAAAGAAGTAAAGAAGTAAATGGAGATTAATAACATGTGTATATGATGTCATGAGTCTAGACTTGCTTAGTCATAGTTTCTCATGGTCACGTGTAATATATGGTAGAAAGCGAAAATGAATGTAGAGTGTAATGATTGAAAAAGTTTGAAAATATTACTACTCATAACACCCATAAGGACTGAGGGATTTCAATGTCTGGGAGGATCTCTTCCCAGATATCCTGAGTGGGATGATCAATGGTGTAAAGGTCTGGAGATGCTATGGGAGAGAGAAAAATAGGGGTATCCATTATACTTGTAACACTTGTAATGAATAATAATTTAGTTTTGCCTCAGCTCCAAGCTGCCATTTTTTTCTCATGCATTTTATTATGAATATGTGGGGAAGAATATGAAATTCCTAGCAATAGCTATCAGCTAAAAAAAGAATTAGATAAATTGTATTAGGCAATCTTAAGCTACAGTATGTCAATTAAGCTATTTTTCAGCTCTCATAAAGCTGATGCTAATAATTGACCTATATCTCATGAATGACTGGTTGGACTGTGAAAGTCCTTTTTTGCTATTGATATATACAGATGTAGGCTACATTTCATATACTAGATGTATTAAGATCCACAAAGAAATGGGCATACTAGAAGTAAAAGTTGCACAATAAGCTGCAAAAATAAGAAGCCAAGCTAAGGCAACACTATAACAAGTACCCTATCCCTAGTAATGGTTTGCAATGTGTTGATTGCTTCCACTACAATGTTTCTTATTTTGCTTTCAACTTACATTTTACTTGACACTCATTTAGTTCTGCTGGTACTTCTTGTGACACTTTTCCTGCTTATTTACCAAGCAAATGGTGATTCTGATGCATTCTATATAAGTGTGAAACAAGATGAAGGGTGGCCTTACTGTCCTTATTGTCATTGCCTAGATAATGACAAAATAAGCACAAAAAAGCACAAATAAGGAACTTGACATTTTCCTGATGCACCTTCTGTTGATTCTGTCACTTATGGAGGGCCCAATGTCCCACCCGAGGAACCGTCTCCACTGCCGTTCAAGCTCACGGAATCCTTTATCATCCTTGAGTTCCTTGCTGATCTTTTCCCGAACTCCCATCTCCTCCCTCCCGCGTCCAACCCGACCGCGCGTGCTCGCGTGAGGTTCTTCGTGGACACTGTCGCACGTGCTGCGGAAGGAGTCACGTGGGAGTTGGCTCAAGGAACCTCTGATGGAATCGAGAAGACTGGAAAAAATCTAGGCATTACTTCCTGATCCGGACACAGCCGACGGAAGCGAATTCGCGACCGGGAAATCGATTCCAGCGTCATGATCCGCCGTCGAGTCCCAGATCTCATAGAACCTCAACGAACACGTGCTCTTTGGAAATGGGGTCGGATCGTTCCCGACAGCTAGATCCTGCGGATTTCGACGACAGGATCAGGTTCGGAGTTATAGGAAGACCCCGTTACGTCTGAATCGTGTTCGAGTGAATGAACTCGAGCTCTTTCTGATGCCGCTCAGAGAGGGGTGAGGTCTAGAGCTCAAAAATCGGTGATGCAGGAAGTGGGAACTTTACTCTGGAAGGTGAATGATATGGGCACAAATGCCGCACTAGACGCGATAGAACCGAGACGTAAGTGGAAGGGAAGACGGCTTCACCTCACCGGTCGATGATTTGATCGGTACTTGGCATTAATGACTCAGTGTCGCAATTGGGAAGGGAACGGAGGAAATAGTAGCAGGTTCCTCACCTAGAGCGTCGTAGATCGAAAATTATTATCCATCGGCGAGACTGTTACTTAGAATAATAATAACCTGCATCCAGTGGTCATGATCTTCTTGTGTACTTGAGGCCGAGTGCTGCGGGGAAGGTTGATAAGCGCTCTGCGGAGCCACGGAATCGACGAACTCGGCAGACTGAGGGCTTTGTGAGGCTTTGTCAGTCAACAAAAGAGATAAAACAGGACCAGAGAATGTACTCCCCTCATGATTATGTCACCAACCCCTTCGAAGTGTGTGACCCCTTCTCGTCCTTGAAGCTGGTCCTTTGGGAATGAACAAGGGATCCTACGTGATCCGATTGAAACATGTGGACGCCCATGGTCATGAGTGCCAACGGAGATGAAATCGATCAAGTGTGCCGGGAAACGGCAGACAATCTTACCCCTGTCGAGCTCTTTCGCCACCAGAATGACAGAGGCAGGTGGCACTGAAGAAGAAGTCGTACAGTCACTGCACAGTTGTCGAGCAACATCAAACCTTGTTCTGCGGGCGATGAGAGACGTTTTTGGTTGAATCAACATTCCAGGGTGCACTCCAAATCAGGAATAGAATGGATTTTACTCCTGGCATGCTGTCAACAATGAACATCATCCATATCCATCATCCATTGGGATGGGTGACAAACTTATCAGCAAATCTTTGATATCGCTAGAATTTGCATCAGCTCGGTGCTTAAATACTTCAACCTCAGAACATTACTTTGAAGTGGTCAAAGTCGAAACTTCTAGAATTTGGCACGAGCGCTGTTGATCATAGATCATGCATTTAAGTAAATTACATAATCAAGTAAGTGATTTGTATTGGTGCAGTTTGTGTTGAACTTCTGAATCTTCTGATGGCCGCGCACATTTCGCATCTTGCATATCTCAGGGACATCGTCCTGACCAAACCGTAGACAAATACCAATCGATTTGGGGTTGCCGTGAACATTACGAAGAAGCTGGGGTGACAAGCTCTACTCGCTACCGTCGGAGGAAAGAAGGAAAGCCATGGCTGGCCTTGGAAGGCAAACTAGTCTCAGGCTGTGCGTGCCTCGGCGCGGTCAAAGCTGATAAAAGGTCTGCGACATCCTCGTCCAGTCAAGAGCACTCCTTCCTTTGAAGTCGTCCCTCTGCAATACCTGTCCACTCTCATAATGGCACAACCCTATCCTATCGTTGGTATTGAAGACACTGGTGTCCAGCTCCGTCTGGAACTCCGTGATCTCCAAGAGAAACCCATTCAGTTTTCCCTCTTCATTCGAGCCTTGAGTAAGATCCAGAACATGAGGAACACTCAAGACGAGCACAGTCCCGACTACATTAACAAACCCAACAGTTGGTGGCAGATGGGTAAGCCCATACCAACGCGAAACTGCTCGCGGCTCACCTCCCCCTCAGGAGCGATTCACGGATTACCCTATAACCCGTGGAGGTAAGATGTCACGCGTATATACTTACCATTGTGCAACTGACCACTTATAGTGGTGATCCAAATGGGCCGCAGACACCTGACCCAAATGCTGCGTGGGAGGGTAAGTTATTGTCTCTTCCTTGTTACGAGTATTCTCCAGAACTGATGAAATTTGTATCTCAAGGCTACTGTTACCACGGCTGTCTGTACCTTCCTCGCGGCCTTCTCGAGGCATGCTGACATTCCAGACAGCGGCTGTGTTCCCAACCTGGCATCGTGTTTTAGTTTTATTGGTTGAGGTGAGTGACGCATTCTTGCCGTTATCGTTTCGATTCAACGCGTCTTCCACAGCAAGCTGTAGTGAATGAAGCAATTGCGATCGCTTCCCAGCTCGAACAAGAAAGCTCTGCTGCCAGGGACGAAAAATGGCTGGAAACCGCAAAGCAACTTCGATTCCCGTAAGTAATGACCAGACACACTCATACCAATCGTCACATTTTCTCGAGGTTCTGGGACTGGACCAAGCCCGAAACCGCGGAAGAAGGCATCCCACAGATTCTTCAAGAATCGGAGATATCAATTGTGAAGCCTGGTGGATCGTCTGACCGAGTCCAAAATCCCTTGAATCACTATCGCTACACTTTGAAACCTGGTATCGCGCAAGGTGTTGAATATATGGATAACTGGGAGCGGACCTATAGGTGGGTTGATAACGGCGAGCGCCCGACGAAGGAGATGTACGATCAGGCACTCAAGTAAGTCATATCATCGGATACCACTTATTTGCGACGTTGAAGTTATATCACCAGAGCGTTTTCGGAGGGGACCATCCTCCACCTGTACGGCAGAGACATCCAGCTCCAACCTGTCAACTGGCTCAGGGGAAAGGTTGCTGGATTATTTACATATGATCTGAAGCTTGAGGATCCATCGTATGGCCCAAACATGTAAGTTGGTGGTCCTGTGGAGGAAACGGCTCATAAACGGCACGCTGTAGGTGGGGATATTTCTCGAACAATGGTGCGAAATCGGCTGGGGTTTATCCTCCTATGCTTGTAATGCCACGTACGTTCAGGGTTATACCCAGTTGTCATAACTCTGACGCCTTGCCTAGCTTCGGTCGAAGAATCCCATAACATGGTTCATCTCGATACAGGGGGTAATGGAACAATGGTACGCATGTTATGGTTGTCTTCCATCTCGGCTTATCCTAATTCATCACACAGTCTGTGAACGAATATGCAGGTAATCTAAATCTTACTCTCTGGTATATTTCGTCAATGAAATCCTTCTAGGCTTTGATCCTATTTTCTTCCTGCATCACTGTAACGTTGATCGACTTTATGCCTTCTGGGAGTATGTCTATCCTGAGTACTGGATTGGCAATGGTTGGAAGTCACAGACAGGCGAGATCGTTCCATTCAGTATGTGTATTTTCCACCCCGTAGCGTTGGATCATCACACATTATCTCTAGGAACCACGGATGGGAGCTTCTCTCAGGATGCAAACGCTCCACTGGACCATGCTACCTCACTCATCCCTTTCCGCACCAAGGTTTCAGATTATTGGACCTCAGACGACACACGCGGCCTGTTGAATACTGATCCGACAAAGAAATGTAAGCGGTTTTCCCATATACTTGATACTGCAATGAACGTCCGATTGAATAGATTACTCTTACCCTGCTATCAAAAACCCTGAAACGGGTACAGAGGTCAATGTAAATGCGCCATATGACGTGAACGATTTACCTCTCCGCGAGACATTCAGACAAGTTCTCTACAATGAATGGAGTCAAGATCTCCCCACGATTCTCCAGACGCATCGGGACGTATCTGACAAGTTACCTGAGCACGTCAATCTCCTCTTGAAAGAAGAAAATGAAACTTCGCATCTGCGCCATTTCGCGGTCACTGGAGACGTGCCAGAGTTCGCATTCCCCGGATCATATCGTCTTGAACTTTATTTGCTCCCAAAGAATGCGCAGCAATCAACAGTCCATGTCGTGAACAGCATCTCAGTGCTCGGGCGGGCAAATCCGGACAAGTGCCCTGCCTGCAGAGATCGACGGGATGCAGGAAGTCAGATCCGTGGCTACATGCATTTGGACCCTCGTATCATCCTCTATCTACTCAGTCAACTGGACGCTACTCAGCGTGCAGCGATCACTGACTTGGACAAGTTAACTGTCCTGATCCAGGGGAGCTTTGGGTTGAGACTGGTGAAGCCAGATGGCACGAAGCTTGCTGCTGCAGACCCATACATTGGTGCCCACCATACGCCCCTGGAGAAGGCCAAAGCCCCCCAGTTAACACTTCATTCGCACATTCTCAGCTTCAAACCCGCGGACACCGCTGCTCCCATCAAGTTGCATCACACCGAGACTCATGGAGCATTTGGGGATGGAAGTACATGGAGAACATTCTAGGCGGGTTTCCCAATTTATATGTCTGATGTTCGTGGCAAAGCTTACTTTCCGAGTCATTCGCAGATGGATTTGGACATAGGCTGTCCACCACGAATAACAACGATTAGTCCTTTTGTTGTCCTGCGAAAAAAAAAGAAAAAGAAAACCAACTTACAGAATTGTCCCCTCTCTTCGCTTGTTAGCAGACATGAAGTATTCAGTGTACGATATCCCCTCTGTGTCCCCCGCCTTTGCAGATCACGTTTTTTTCGTTTTGTTCTTGTAGTGACTGGTGTCCGCGATTGTAAGACTAGTACATCCAACGAGCGATCCTTCTGCCAATGATTAGTAACGTGCAAGTGTGATGACTGGATAACTATACCGCAGTACATATATATGACGAACCACCCCACGTGTCCTGTCCCGCAACGACCTCGCACATCCGGACTGGGGGTCTTGTAGTCGACTCTGCTTGTCATGCAGTAACTAAGGCCCTTCGGTAAAACCTGTTACCTCGTCCGCTAAATTATACCCATTTCGGGAGACTAGCTTTTCGCTGAGGCAGGGGGTCCGACTTTCAAAATGGACAGTTCGGAAGCGAGTACTTCAGGAGTGCGGCCACGGGGGTGAACGGAAGTGGACCCTTGTATACGGACAAACCCAAGTTTCGCGCTTTCAAGTCATTGTGCACGAACCAATTGAAATAGTACGTATGTACTTGTCCATTCGATATCGTCCGACATCCCCGCCGCATTTCTTATTTAAATCGTTCACTTTCTCTCCTCCACACCGCTGCATCTGACGACCACCCGTACCTGCCCCAAGACTATCCAATTCCCCACTTCGGATTCACAGGCCTGAAGCACACCGGCATGCGGGCACGTCGAATGTTTCCGAACGACGTTTTAGAGACTTTCGCCAGCCCCGAGGCTGTGAGCTCGCCATGCTAAGCTTTAACAATAACATGGCGGTTTTTCGCGACTGTATTGATGACAGCCGCCTGGTACAATGAATCGATCATCCTCGCATTACGCAGCGCATGTAAGATCGTCCCAGAAAGTGGCTCGCCAAGGTTCCCTGCAAAAACCTTCTGTTCGGGAACTCAAAGCCCCCAATGTGTGACCTACTCCCTCTCGCTCCCCTCGCGTGGAAAGCACGGCGGTCGATAACTTGGTCCTTGTACTATTCCTGATCTCGATCGGTGATGGAAGGCGACTCCTCTCAGCTCTGGACCTGGGATCGTCAGCTTGTCTTTGGACTTTGGGTTGACTAGGATATGGTCATTGACAGCAGCTTGAACAAGGGCAACCGGATCTTCGCCTACAAGCACCGCAACGTTGTGAAAACATTCCGAAAAAAGCGCAGATATGTCGAATAATTGACCTACTCGTTGACAGCATACGTGAATTGTTCATCAGGATGATTGATCAGTTTCTTTGTCTGAGCAGGTGTCATCGCAGACGGAAGCAAATCCAATTCTGAAGAATGGCATCATTATCATCTACACGAACTTGCGAGCATTAATGTCAAACCCACCTCGATTGCTTTTTCTCCTCCTTTGAATTATCCACAAACTCGAGTATCAGAACGTGCTCCTCTTCTTCTACCCCAGGAAGCTAGGATGAAGAAGGTAGGGAAGGGTCGGGGCTCAGCCGTGTCCCCCGTTGCTGTTGAGAGAGCGTTACGGTGTGTAAGCAAGTATAGCTCATTTGGTGGTATGTATGCGAATTCGAGGAGATCGGGGAGGAGCGCTCTAGATACGAGTCAGTGGGCATGGAAATGAAAAGTGGCATCACGCACTTGATTCAGGCGACTTCAGCGAGATTGAGTGGTCTGTTGGGTTCGAGTATATTAGTCAAATGTAGGTAAGCAGCTGACACAGATTCGACTTTTTCAACAGACCTGCATGCACTGAGGAATGTATCACTGGAAAGGTGGTCACCAAGAACTTCGAACTTCGCGGACAGCATAACTGGGAGCCTGAGCTCGGTCACGTGTCAGTGGGCACAACTCGCGCTGTCCTTGTAGTATGATCACCGACACTCACTTGGCTGCAGTACATAGATAATTGGTGTGCGCAAAGGTGTGATCCTATGCTTTCCCGCACACGAAACGAATGATGAGCGTTATGTCTCACTTTAAGTCCTTCCACGGAAAAGGGGCCATCGTTACCAAATTAGGTAACGAGTGGCGCAGCATTTTCCCGTCCACAGCGCCTACAGTGTCTGTCACCATAAGACAGCACCTCTCCTGAGGCCGTGATTTTAACCTAGGCTGTCCGGGATTGAAAATTTAGACTGAAACATGGTCCAACTCTTGTAAATCTGCATTCTCTGAAAAACACCCCTGATTACGTAATACATTCACTTTTGTAATTACTGAAAATTATTTTTGGGGACATGACCCACCCAACAAAGCACCAGAGGCAGGCCAAACAGCAGCGAGCCTCCACTGCAAAAGCATTTGGCAATGGGTCCATCCAGGATCTTCTCAGTGTTACTTTCAACCCGGATTACCAGCCAGAATCAGATATCAAACTGCACAGTTCTGACACTGACTCACTTGCATCTAATAGAATGTCCTTCAGTTTGATGGACAACTATATTACCTCAGATGATGGTGTTGGGGATAGTGACGATGATGAGGAATCAGATGCTGAGATTACCTGTATAGGTGTCAGCAAGCAATGACGAACTGGTAATTATGAACATATAAACACCGTTGCACAATTGGAGGCTGCTGACAAGACAGATGAAATGGTGGCACACCAGTTTCAATGGATGGATATCCACCACCCTGTAAGTATTGTTGTTGTTCGAGTTAGTGCAATAAATAAGTTAACATCGTCATGATATGAAAGAATACCCCCCCTCTAATGAAATTGCCAACACAGCTGATGCCAACATACTCGGGTGTGGGACGTACAGTGACCTCAAAAACCCTTTCCATACTAACCCCAATGGCAGTGCACGCAGCACACTGCCAATCACTGTGGGAATTTTGCTTAGCTTTGGTGGGGATATAAATAGAACATACTCTTGGCTACAACATTGCCCCCTGGATCATGTGATTTCATTCACACACTGCTGAGATATGCCCATTTTAAGACAGCCATGTCATGGAAAGGGTTTTTGAGCTTTTGAAGTCATTGGTAGGATTTTAGTGAAATCACTGAATATTTGGTATTGTTTGCTCATAGACACAAAGATATGCATGTAAATAGTATGTCTGAGTTTGAAAAAGTTCACACACTTCTTGATTCCCAACCACTATCATGGTTAAATCACTCACTCTCACTCAGCAAAACACCATTCTTTCTATGCTTGATGCTGGCCACTCTGGTGAAGCCATTGCTAAGCAAACTGGTGTCAGCCCCTCTGCTATATCCAAACTTTGCTCTAAGAAGTGTTCCACCACTCCTAGAGCCATTGGAGGTCATCCTTCCAAGCTTTCCCCTGCTAATATCCGCCATGCCCAGCATCTCATTACCTCTGGCAGAGCTGAAAATGCTGTCCAAGTCACCAAAGCTCTTTCCAATATCATCAACCAGCCTCTCTCTGCCAGTACTGTTCATCTTCATTTGAAGAAATCTGGTATGAAGGCTGTGGTCAAGTCCAAATGCCCTATACTCTCTGCCAGACATTGCAAGGCTCGTTTGGATTTTGCTTATGCCCATAAGGATTGGACTATAGAGGACTGGAAGAAGGTCATATGGTCTGATGAGACCAAAATCAATCGCCTAGGGTCAGATGGGCACAAATGGGCTTGGAAAAGGTCAGGTGAAGGGCTCAGTGACAGGCTAGTGGATGGAACTCTCAAGTTTGGAGGGGGTTCTTTGATGATGTGGGGCTGTATGACTTGGGAGGGAGTGGGATTTGCTTCCAAGATTGATGGTAGGATGGATGGAGACCTCTACCTTCAGATTTTGAAGGATGAGCTCCAGCAAACACTGGAGTATTATGATTTTCATTCTCCTGATACCATCTTTCAGCAAGACAATGATCCCAAGCACACCTGCAAGAAGGTCAAGGAGTGGCTAGAAGAGCAGGAATTTGAAACAATGGTTTGGCCTGCACAGTCTCCTGACTTGAATCCTATAGAACATCTC
>QFEF01006115.1:0-13145 GCA_003316035.1 Neoboletus subvelutipes | reverse complement strand
CCTTGCAAGGACGGGAAGCGAAGTCGTCGAGTGCAGCGCTGGGGCGACCGTGGAAGTAACTCCCTCACAGCAGGCTCCTGGTGACATCTTCCTCCGAGGTTTGTGGAACCCTTTCGAGATCTTTCTCACATCATTGATAATATCCAAGATAGAATGCTTGTCAGGGTGTGTTATACCAAGTCAGAATCCCTTTCAAGTCATTTCAACGAGACTCATAACCGCCAAACGACCCACTTGCGTCATGAAGGCTGCATGGAATTTTTGGTCGTGTGGAGGAAGGATATGCTAGAGTTGTACGAGGATTATGTGGGTCCCTACATGCTATCTCAGTTCCAGTTCCACGTTAATCGTATCGAGCAGACCATTCGGGGGAAAGAATATATCACGGGGCACAAGCACCTCGCCTTCCTAATCCCATTGGCTTCGGAACGAACCTCAGTTTCCTTGTACTCTTTCGTCGACCTCACCTTCTGCATATTGTGCCCCCAGACGCCCCACCGAGAACGACATTTGAGATCACGTACATTCTTTCGAAAAGAAGGTACGAATGTCTTTGTCTTTAAAGCCAAGAGCCGAACCAGAGCGCGTGATTGGTTGTGGCACCTCTGGTAAATATTGTCAGACCAACTTGCTCTATCTTGCGTTAACAGTACCCCGGCAGGCGTCGTCTCGGGGGAAAGATTTCCCCTTCCATCGCGATTCATTTTCCTGACGTTGACATGCGTATTTGCATCGACGTTCCGGCGACCGAAGTCATCAACCCCGACAAAGCGTATGATGCCTTCAGTCATAAAAATATTATTGACCTGGTGCACCGTTCGTTCTCCTCTGAACACGGATCCTCCAGCTTGGTGTCGAGGAGCTGGAAAACTATTGTAGAGCACGAGTTACGGGCAGGAAAGAAGTTGGCGCTCGCATGGAGATGTGGCGGGCAACTCGATTGGGTGTGGCAGGAACAAGATGTCGAGGGAAATGCGCGGCCATGGGCCGTTCTTTCTGGATTGTCTCTTTGGCAGGTTCGGTTGCTGGTCCTACTTCTTCTGCATGGGTGGCCTGATTCGACTCATCAGGGACTGAGGCCAGCTCACCTCGAGTTACGCTTTGCGGAACATTTCCCGGATTACGTTCGCCTCCAGACCGGCGAGAGAATGTTTGAACCACCTGCTATCGAAGGTTATGTCGATCGTATCAGGTACCAAAGTCGTCAACGAGTATACCTCGTGACGCACGACGGCAACTTATTTTCCCTGTTACTGTCAGACGCAAATCCCCCGCTTCCGCCGAGCGCGCACCTCTCGCGTTTGATGTCAGGATTAAAACCAGGCGTAGAGGAATATAGCCAAAGTCTTTTTGAGAGCGAGGTTTGGAGAGGCGCGGAGCAGATCCGTACTGCGCACGGGACGCTAGACCTTAGGAGCATTCGCACCGTGAGGAGAGCATATCCCCCGCTGTCCCAGGACGATGGTGAACATGTCGCGCATGATGCGGCGGATGCTCACGATGTGGGTGGACATCAAGGGCACGCGCATGTGCACGATAAAGCACAGCTGCACCTCAGGCGGGCATTCGATGTTGTCCTTGCTTCTGGTCCAGTCATACGATTCGAGGTACGTTCATGTGCGCAGACGCGTATTATGGATGCCGTCTTACTAAATTCTCCTATGATAGGTACATTCGGCGCACGATTGCATTGAGTGGGTGACGAGACTCCGCGCCCTCGTCACGTACTGGTCCCAGCGCCATCGTGTAGCCATCAAGGATGAGATGGACGCCGCGTTTGCGGCGAGTACTCGTGCGCGACTGACACCACGCATGGTAAAGTGCACCCACGGGACTAAGCACACAACCCCACCGGAGCCACCCATGAACTCTGAGCCACCCGTGTTGATGTCGCTGTACAACTGGTGTCCACTGAGCGCGTGTAGGAGTATCGTCAAAGCCGGCAGAGTGTTTACGAGGAAGGGGTTAAGGGGACAATACAAGTCAGTGTTTAGTGGATCCGTTCCTCGCACCGTCATTGAATCCTTTTCTAAGACTTGTGGAACTGTTCCTGGTACCTGGCCGACTGATCAAGTACGATGTATCTCCGACCTCGACTCTGCATCATCGTAATTCGAAAGAGATTGGGCTGCTCGATGCATATGTTTGTTCGGGATACTTTGCCGCGCTCGCTCTCCAACCGAGCGAGTACAGCCCTGAATGGCCCAACCTGCCGCGGCGGTACCACGACGGCCTCGAGACGGACGAACGGGAAGAAGACAAGCTGTTCGTGATCTGGTATCGCAAGTCGTCGGCGTCGGCTGGGTTTGGAGGGAATCAGGCGAATGCACCCGCGGGTGGGTTCCAGCCTACGGCGCCTGTGCCTCGTCTTTCAAAGGGGAGTCATAAGTTGGTCGTGTTCAGGACGAGGAGCAAGGTGGAACGAGATGCGTGGTGTTGGGCGTTGGGGTGCGAGATTGAGAAGGTTGTGAGGAATAATAGAGATAGGGAGCGAAGGGTGAGGGAAGCGGGAGGATTGGTCGAGTTGTCAGACTGAAGGGCCGAGGGGGCACTCGCATAGGTTATTTACAAGGTATGTGGGGACAAGGTAGGTATTTCCTGTTAATGTGTCAGCACTACAGTGGAGATTTGATGGGAGGCGTGCTCACATTACACGGGTATATATTACTTCGATAACCACAGCACGGTTTACTCTATCACTTCGTCGTCGTCGTCGTCACTCTCCTCTTGCTGTCTTTGTCTCCTCGCTGCAACCTTTATCCTCTTTTCCAACTCCTTGTCAACTTTGAGCTGGTCGATCGTGATCCATTTGTTACAACCAGACGCAGGGCAGGACTTTCCCGCCCCCTTCAGGAACTCTTGAATAGCTGCACGGGAATAAGAGTGTCCACAAACTGTGCTGTTTGTGGCAGGATCTTCAGGCAATCTCGCACTGAAGGGAGCATATCACTTACGACGTCATCGGATCCTCCAAGACCATGAGTGTGATAGGGCATTTGTAGTCCTGAGTGACGCCACCGACTTCTAGATCATCTTCGTCGTCGCTGGGATCACCATCCTCTGTGGAACAAGGTTAACCATGTAACATGTTGTGTTTCCAAGACAAACCTCTCGGGACGAGATCGTTGATGGGAGGGATCCCTCCGCCGGGATTTTGTACCTCCTAAGTACCTAATGTCAACTGATGTCGTGTGAGGTGGCACGGTCGACAAACATGTATTCCTTGTCTGAATTCCACGTATGCATCGATAGAAGCATACTTTTGGCGTGTGGTCTTGTTCTTGTATTCATCTACCCGCCGCTTTACTTGGCTTTCATACGTCTCAAGCACGGTTTCCTGTCGGGGGGATCATGAGGTGATGAAGGAAAGGACACGAGCATGATGGCGCACCACGACTTCTCCGCGAATGAGGGCTTGGTGGAGGTTGTTCAACGTTTCTTCATGAGAGCGCATCTCTTGATCGATATCGAGGAGCTTTTTCATGATGGTGTCAACCTCATCTAGCGCCTTTGATACCGAATAAACGTTGATGACAAAACGGCGGGAGATGACAACACCAACCTCTCCGGACTCGCCAACCTCCATCACCTCTGCAAGCGAAATCGCGACGTCCTTGACAAGCCGAAAAGAGCTTTGGTGAATCTGTTTTCGGATCATCTCCCAGTCCTGGGCTATCCCATGCAACTTTGCACCCTCTTTCCTATCCAAAGGCTGGTCATGAAAGTTTTGGATATCGATTCTGTCGTCCTCGTCGTCATTCTCGTCGTCATTACGATTCGCGTTTGAGGGACCAGCTACGGGCGCTTCGGTGTCACTGCGCTTAATCCTTGGTTTCTTTTCCTTTTTTACGGTCGTCGTCTTGCGGACTGGCTGTATGTCCCCCTCAGAGTCCTCATCATTGTCGACATCGTCGGCATGTCGTTGCGAGGGGTCGTCTTCTTCCTCTATGTGGTCAGAGGACGGTTCCCTGCGAGCGCGTCGAAGACGGGACTTGGTAGCGGCAGGCATCTTGGTCGGCGAGGAAAGGGGACCTGGGGTGACGCGACTATAGGGGGCTCTAGGGCAGGCCTCTACGCGATAGAGTCTCACGGCAAGCTATTACTGTAATTAGTATTAGCACCTCTCAACTACGACACGGCATGTTCGCGTTCCTTCGTGGTCTACCCAGGACATGTTCTCTCCTCTCTCCCGTGGTCGCCCCTTCCCGGCCATTCAGTGCCTCTCCGTTTCTCTCCGTCACTCTCAACCAGGCCATGCGTCGCAAGAAAACCCAGACAGCCGCCCCTCCAAAGTCTCCACTCCTTAACACCTGTCCTCAGAAAAAAGGTGTCTGTACCCAGATCTTCATCATGAAACCCAAGAAACCCAACTCCGCCAAGCGAAAGGTCGCTCGTGTCAAGTTGTCCAACGGGAACTCGATCATGGCCTATATTCCCGGAGAAGGTCACAATTTGCAGGAACACAGCGTGGTCATGGTCCGTGGCGGTCGTACACAGGATTTGCCTGGTGTTAGGTATGTCCGAGATACTTGTGCCCACGGGCGAGAACACCAAGGCATCCTTCCACAGGTACAAAGTTGTCCGAGGTGCACTAGACTTTGGTGGCGTCGTCGGTCGCACGCAATCGAGGAGTAAATATGGAGGTACCTGCACCGATTTCTTTGTAGAGCTCGAAGCTCACGCTTGCATCAGTCAAGAAACCAAAAAAATAGCCCCCTATATAGCTGTCAACCATTTGATCTCATACCCTCTATCGTAATTCTCTCAAGCACTGAACAGCTTTCTAAGAAAAATTTCGGATCAATAGCGGAGCACACAGTATTGCCACATCCCGGGAGTGTCCATATGGTTCCGCTTGCCAGTCCGTCCCTTTCCGGCCTTGTAAATGCTCAGTGACAGTCCATTTCTTGTGTCGTCGAGACTTGATTACTAAGGGATCAAGAGCTCTGGAGTAGAACATAGCGCAACTCGGCTTGATTGTTTATTGTAACACAAGGGTGAGGGTGATTGTTTTACCCTGTCGAGCTACTGCTACCCCATGTAGCGAGACTTTCTGATAATGGTGGCTGGAAAGCGATACGTGCTCTTCAAACTCGCGAGAGGAGGTCTGCATAGCCGAAGAGTCGCCATCTACAGCAACCCTTTAATCGGGAACCTTGCCACCCATTTGGCGTTACATGGCGCAGAGTTACCCTTGCTTGGTCTGTTGGCTGTTTGGGGGTTGGCACTGGTTACCGGTTTGACAGTGAATAATAGCTGGGAGATGCGGTCCGTCTCAAGCGTGATGGATATTGCAGTGCCCTTTGATCCATTCAATTTAGCGGCTCTGAATTCTTCACGGCTCATCCACGGCCGGGCACATCAATATCACTAGTATGTACCAATATAACAACGGATCATCTAACAACGTGAACCGTCTACCACCCTTCTCTCCAGAATATGATCCAAAACACTGGCTTTTCCTTCTCCACTACAATGAATGGCTTCAATGTTTCCATGGAACAGCTCTCTTCATTCCCATCCACTGCTCGGAATCTTACCTGCGTGCGCAATACCTCCTCCGCTATCGAGCTATGGTTCGATGGTTCTGATGACCAGACACTCCATCGTCGTTGTCAACTCATCCTACCCCAATCCGTTCTTTCGGTTCAATGCTACTGCGATAATCATCGGCGGGATACTGTTCTCCTCTGGCAACTACAGAGTTTACATGATGCCAATAGGCAATCTGTGGGCCCAAGATATCACCGCCTCCCCATCCGTTGGCCCTTGCGGCGGTTCGTCGTTCTTGGACTTCGCAAGTCAACTGAACACCGACTTCCGTGGAATGGACAATATCGCCTCTCGAGTACTGCTCTGAGCATGGCGCTTGCTGCTTGCAGTTCCGCCATGTCCCAAAACCTTGGAGGCAGGGCGTTCGATATTCCGATCACGGTGTATAATGTTCTGTTTACATCTCGTTATGAGATCTACATTCTCATTCTCCACATTGTCGTGTCGATCATCATGCTGATCATCGTGGCGAGTCTACGCCTCGCCAGCCGTCTGAGGCCAGATTTTATCAACTCGACGCGGTTGCTCTTGGACCCACTGAAGAAGCCAGAATTGTTCAACGCCCCGCTGAGGACGACTGTGGATACGCTTGCAGAACCTGTACATGCTGGCAGAGCAGAAATCGACAATAGAGGGCGGGGAACGGATCGGAAGTTTAAGGTCTATTTGGCGGAGACACTGGCAGAACCCATTCGATCGAACCTTGTAACGATGCCATCGAGGGGATGTAATCACTATACCATAAGACTGTACTAGAGATAGCTGACAAGGACTGCTTAACGTTGTATTGATGTAGGCTGTGGCTGTGCAAAGCGGTCATTGGTGAAAACCATCCTCGCGCGTTTAGCCAAGTCGATTACTTTTGCTCGCCCATGTCCTGCATCCTCCAACCGGCACGCACTTTGCGTGCACTACGTGTCTTCCACGGGGTACGGTGGAACTCGACGCCAGCCACCCTGCACCCACACTCACATCCCGCTACCCCGGCATCGGGCTCAGCCACGAAATCTCAAAAGCGACCCCATCTGGGCATCACCGTTGACCCAAACCATGGTCTTTGGACTTTTTTCCGGAAGAAGGAAGCGGATGGCGCGGTAAAACACGAAACGTTGGAAGCTAGAGAGTCGCTCACCGAATCTGGTACGTGTTCGTCTTGGCTGAATTCATGTTGCTCGTGGACTGATTGCTCTGGTTTGGTAGGACGACCGTGGCATGCTGCTGAACTCAGGCGGAAGAGTTTCAGGGACTTGCATACTCTCTGGTATGTTCTCCTGCGCGAACGTAACCTGCTCGCGACGCAGCGAGAAGAGGCACGGAGAATGGGTATCCAAAATCCCGAGGCACTCGCTGCCCCGACCATGGATCGAATGGTCGGTCGCTCCTTCGACCGCTCTTTTGCACTTTTGACTTATACACCCGTCGCGTTCAGTGTCGCAAGTCGATGGCACGCCTAAAGTTTGTCCTCAATGAGCGGCGGCTACACTACGAGAAATTATGCCAGGAGGGAACAGTATCGCAGGCAGAGCTGTTGAAGGTCCCAGAACCTCCAAAACCGGTTCGTCGCGCGACGCGGAGGGAAAGAACAGCTGCTCGACGAAAGGCGTCGTCACCACCAAGCACTGTGTGACTTTGCTCACTTTGACGTGCAGTCGCATTAGATATATTTAACACAGCTTTGACTACCAGATGGGATGGGTGGGATGCTAACTGATTTGAACACCGCGTCCACGAGCTTGCTCCCAATCCACCATTGCCTGCGAGATCTGACAGTCCTTGATAGAGGGGCTTTCGTACGTCTCTATCTGTCGCCTCCCACGCCTGAGGAGGTGCTCGATTGCGGCGACATTGCGAGGGGATATTGAGGATGCCTGAGTATGAAATGTATAGCGAACGTAAAGGAAGAATTTGGATTGGGCTTGCGGTGGTTTCGTTCGCACCATGCGAAGCGCACTGGGTGGAGAAATGAGTTAGGGAAACGACAAGATAGGGACAGTACTCGCCGTCTGTACAGGGCGAGGACCTCTCTCTGCAGTCCAGATTTTCTCGAGGACATGACGTTTGTGTTGTCCCCCGAGTGAGGGGAAACCTACTCAGCGGAGAGTCTCGGGTCCTTGAAATATTAGTCCCCTCGACACCGCCGGCTAAGGGGCCGAATTCCAGCCAGCTGACATTTGCTATGATCACGTTTAGAACGTGTCGTGGGCCAGTTGGAAGATCTGCTCGTCCGTGGCAGCGATACCATGCCACGGCGATTCGAGGCTTTTTTGCGAGTGCCAATGCTCGTTCGGAGGCTGGGACATCGAATCCAACCGAATATTGCAAGGACATCGTTCGAAAATACGACTATGAAGGATACCTCACCGCTCAGTTCTACCCTCGGCGACACCAGAGCGCATTCTACGCTTTGAGGGCCTTTTACGTGCGTACTCTCATACGGTACTACCGAGTTACTGAGGTTTGCTATGCTAGATTGAGCTGTCCATGATAAAAGAAGCTGTCTCACAAACAACACTTGGACAGGCCAGGCTTGTGTTTTGGAGAGACGCTGTGAAAGACATCTTTGCTGTAAGTCATGGTTTGGGTGTATTCGGATTTTATCAATGTTCTTGTAGAACAAGCCCCCGCGGCACCCCATTGCGCTTGGCATCTATGAAGCCACACAGAAGAGTCGCCTGGCGCCATACCACTTTCAGAGGATCATCGAAGCCAGGGTCAGTTTATGCACCAGAATTAGTTCTACTTTCTCAAGATTGATGTCATAGGAACAAGAGCTGCACGCTCAGTCGTATCTGACCGTGGAGTCGATGACCTCGCATGCCGAGTCTACTGCCTCGACCTTTCTTTACCTTTTGCTCTCGCTGTTGGACCTGCCGTCCGCAACGCTATCTCACGCCGCGTCTCATCTCGGTGTAGCACAGTCGTTCACTACGCTACTGCGTGCCTTTCCGTTCCATGCGTCCAAGGGAATGATAGTCATTCCAGCTGAGATTACGGCCAAGCACGGTGTCAACCAGCAAGAGGTGCTCACCAAGGGAAAGACTAGCCAAGCACTGGAAGATGCAGTGTTTGAGTTGGCCACGATCGCCAACGACAACCTGTTGACTGCGCGCAGCATGTTCCAGGAGACAGGGGGCAAGGTGCCGGAAGAGGCGATGCCAGTGTTTGCTGCTGCTGTGTGTGTCGATTCCTGTACGATGCTACGTGCGCTCACCGTCTGCAGATTCCGGTCGGGTCTATACTGGGTCGATTGGAGGAGGTGGACTTCGACGTGTATGATAGTAGATTGCAAGTCCGGGATTGGAAGTTGGCCTGGCGAGTTTGGAGGGGTTACTATAAGAGGACTTTCTGAGTGTATGCCGGCATGGTGATCTGGTTGACCATCTCCTGTAACTGGACGTTGTTTGGGAGTGGAGCGAGTTCGGATTCTTGCACGCTCCTCGTTCTTTTCTCCCCCCCATCCCTGAAAAATCGTCGTGGCTGCGAGTCTGCGGGGTCCCCCATGGATGTGGGCGAAGTACTCAAATTTAGAAGTCCGATAGTCGTAGCTTCTGAGTGGCCTGCACAACCGCTTGACACCAGACCACCACCCTCCCAAACAAAGTACAGTCTCCCTCGCCACGTTCATCCTCCTTATCCTCCTCCCCCGCCGTACCCAGGTCAGCATCCCCGATTTTTCCTGCCGTTTTGCTCCATCGCACGCTCCGTCTTCCTCCACCTATGGAGCGTCTATGTGGTATGTTTTCCCGGTGGTGTGAGTTATTACCCGTCCTCTCAGTATTGGCCTAGATGATATCATCCATCTCATCATCTACGAACTTAACGACCCCACCGCCCTCACACTCACCTCGAAACGCTTCCTCCGGGTCTCTAGGGATCCCTATGTCCGCGCCCACTACTTTCTCCATCGATACGGTCACATGGATGCCATGTTTTGGGCTCTAGGCAGAGGCAGAGTGCTTAATGACCAAGTCATCGACGTACGTCTACTCATCACCTGGGTACCATGTCCTCCGCTGAATGTATGCGCCCCATCTCAGGTCCTCGTATCAAGTGGCGCCTATGTATCTCGCTACATTATACAGGTCGCCATTCATCACTACTTCCGTTCAGCAAGTCACTTCATCAAGACACCATGGGTCAGGTCGATACCTCTTCCCGTGTTCACACATTTCATGAAAGTCACTTCTGCGCTGTTCGATGAAATACCACTTGGAAAGAACGAAGATGATGGTTACATTTTCCATTCGTTTCTTAAAGAGAGCAGGCTCCCCCAA
The DNA here is from genome assembly GCA_003316035.1 of Neoboletus subvelutipes. Classification (NCBI taxonomy): domain Eukaryota; kingdom Fungi; phylum Basidiomycota; class Agaricomycetes; order Boletales; family Boletaceae; genus Neoboletus; species Neoboletus subvelutipes. The sequence goes on along the minus strand of QFEF01006115.1, from coordinate 3,318 downwards.
GACTTGAAGAGTACAAAGTGGGAAGACGTGCGCGAGATTTTGGACAAGTACAAGGTGCGCCTTCCTTCTTGTAGAATCGTCTGGTTTGTGACTCGGTCCAGTTCATCCCATTCAGTATGAAGGTGTGCGATTCGATTCCTCGTCTTTCTGTTCTCATATGATGTCTATCAAGGATCCTTTGATGGCTCAACTGCCGATTGCACTTGCCATCGAACCGAGGCTACTACCACATGCAGAGACCAATGGATTCCGCATGGATCCAAAGGTATTTGATAACCTTCGTAATTCTTCAATTTCTCACTGTGGGTAAATTAGTACCGTGACTTCGTGTTTCGTAAGATGTTCGAAAAACAAGCGCTCAACAGCGGGGATCGGACTGATGATATCGTCCGGAATGTTCGAGAGCTGAAGCGCCTAGATCCAAGGTGGGTTTTCATTTTCTCTTTATGGAACATGGTATTCATATTTGAGCGCGACAGGATGTTTTTGAGCCGTACAGTGGCGGCAGAAATATGTATGGAGGCTAAGAGCAATGAGTCCGCATATCGAGCCCTCAAGTGCCTTGATCGTTCAGGAGAGCTGTTGTTCAAACTTGGGTAAGTCACTTTGATTGATCCCCCGTCGTTCGGTCTCTTATCGTTATCAGTCCCGTTGCTACTGAGTTGATGAAGGTGAGGCTATAAAGTGAGATTCTGGGACGCGTATTCATATTTTCCGTTCTAGCTTTTCGTGAAATCGCGTTCGATCACATCCACATACACCATTAATGTCTTGCGTCAACTCTACACCGATTTCCCCAGCGCTGACCCAATGGTCCGAGTTGTTATGCTATTAACCGTATATCTGTCTGATGGCACGTGGGGGCTCTCTGCCATGCCTGAAGTCCTCACATCCTTCCAAGGCAAATTGGAAGCAATCGGTCTGTTGCCGCTGACGAAGGAGGACTTGTTTAATATTATGATCAACCCTTTCGTGGAGAAGCATGCTCTTTTACTCGAGTACGCGAAAGAAGAGATGGAAATGAGTGTGAAAGACATTAAGGACGTCGTGCAAGATGTTGCAATCAAATGTTTGGAGATCGGGAGCAAGGTAAGAACATCCCTTGGTATATTCCGTCAACTCACTCCTCCTAGGGCAAGACTCTGCGTAAGCTTGCGGAATGCCATTCTCTTCATGCTGCTCTTGCAGATGCTGCTGTAAGGCGATATTCGCTATCACTGGACGACCTTCCTCCAGTGGAGAACGAAAAAGCATGTGCTGCCTATGAAGCAGCGCTGTGTCGAGACTTTAGTAATTTGAAGATGATTCGAGCCAATTCGAGCGGGTCGTCGAATCAGACTTCAGCAACTTCTACTTCTCTTGTTGGTGAATCAACAGAAGCCAATTATGCCGAAATGGAAGTTCAGGACGAGGACCCTCGTGAATTTGTCCTCGAGGAACCGGAGGAAACGGCGATGGGCGATGGACCTGATTTGGTTTGCGGTTATCAATTTTATGCTGTTGTTCCTGTGTTGAACCGTCCGCAGGGCGCCATAGGACAAGATACGTTATCTGCCATGATCCGTCAAGACGAGATGGCCCCCACTCGATCTCGTAGACGATCATACTACTATAGCATTTATGGTGCTGATGTGAACGGGAAGTTGGACTTTCCTATCGGTGAGTACCACCCACCTCTTCAGGTGGGCAGTATCAATGCATCACCAGAGTCTCTGCCGGTTGGTAGGTGGGCCAAGGAACATTACGACCCACGCAGTCCCATGATGGCGGTATTCATGACCCATGCTGTAATTAACAATAATACTACGGTACGTTCAGTGTCAATCCCTATGAGTTACGCTTTGACAGTCTACTTCTAGCTTCTTCATCTCTATCTTTCGTCGGCAGGTGTAGGCTATACAACCACATCGACCCATGTCCCTATTACTCTCAAACATTTCAAGCTGCTCGCGCATCTAGGTCGAGCACCCGTGAGTACCACCATTCGTAACGTTTTGATTTTGGCATTGAAGTTTTGTCCATAGAATTGGTGTCTCTATCATGAAATCGAGTTCGGAGCCGAGTTCTTTTTCAGCGAAGAAGACTATCTCTCGAAACACGCTCCTCCAGACACCAAACGCTCTTGCAAATCCCGTTTAAAGTCGAATGATATAAAAAAGGAAACGAGTCCCCCGACCCTGACCCGCTCAACATGCCACGTGGAGCCGTCAAGCCCATCGCAGGCAAGCAGCTCCCCCCGAACATCTCGGAGACGACCCAGAAGGTCCGCAGCTGCGACGGTTACATCTTATATCGTCCCGGACTCCGACGACGACGCGATCGTAGAGGACGATGGGGAAAACGCAATGATGGTTCTTTTAAGCATGCAAGCGAAAAAGCGGAAGGTGGAGTCGAACCTTCAACGATGGATCAAACACTTGTCCGCCCTTCTTGTGGATGAGCAGCGGAAGGTAACATACCGATTCTTGGGGTTGTCGTCGGAGTCCTGATCGCAATCATACAGTACAAAGAGAGACGGAGACGACAGGACAGGAGCGCGGATGGTAAACGACGAATCATGAAGGTGAGGGACATTTTTGCTGGTACGCGTCAAGGACCTGAATCGTTCATTCCCTGAAGACGGAGTTCCACAAGTCTCTCATCGTCCACCTCCGTTCCCTGCGCAAAGTCGACCTTGACAAGCGTAAGCAACTTTATGGTTCTGATGTTGCGGAGGAAGATTACAGTGACGACGACGACGACGACGAATATCAAAACGTACGCGTCTCGAAGCGGCGTCGCATAACTACCTGAGCTTACGGACACGTGGAGTAGAAGCATGTTCATACATACACAACTTTAACTGTACACTTTCATTGTCATAATTTCCTCTGCTAGATTCATCCTAATAAATGTTATCGTTGTGCAAACCGTAACCGTATGTCAATGGTGGGTTGATTTACAAACATTTCCTGCCAGTCGTTTGCCCTTCAAACAATCACGAAGGGTATCATGATCGACTCGACGACGCATGCTTCGCGAATTCACCGTGCTCTCTCACCAGCATGTGTTGGTTTGCAAGTGCGTCCACAGTAGGGTATCATATTTGACTTGAAAAGTCTGTACAAATGTGACTCGACATAATCTACGCGGACATCTCCAAAGAATGTTGGCCGGTTCTTCACTTCCTTGTCTTCTTCTTCGATGCTTGCTCCACGAGCAGGAATTCTCTGTCCTCTCTGACCAGCATGCAAGGGTTTGCAAGCGCGTCCACAGTGGTATCCAAAGACGCGTTGAACAACTCTGGGTTCTTCAGCGGGTCCAGCAATAGCCGGGTGG
>QFEF01006108.1:0-11534 GCA_003316035.1 Neoboletus subvelutipes | reverse complement strand
GAGTGATGGATTGTTTGAGGTTATGAGCCTCAAGCCAGACTTTGTCTCCCTTAGAGAAGGGTTTGAAGGACCATCAGGAGTGGAAGATCATGGTTTGTTGAGTGAGTTCATGGGCCACAAGGGCTTCATTTCAGGCAGCAGATAATTGTTTGAGACAGATTTCTACAGCAGGGATGGAAGTCTTGGGGATGAGTGAAGGGAGGGCATGGGGTTTGTAGCTCATGATAAGGAAGAATGGGGATTGTCCAGTGATGGAGTGGGGGTGATGATTGTAGGCAAACTCTGCATGTGAAATGTGTTGGGTCCAGCAGGTTGGGTTGTCTCCACAAAAGATCCAAAGATAGGTTTTGATCTCCTGGTTGACCTGTTCAGTTTCTCCATCTGTTTGGGGGTGATAGGCAGTGGAGAGGGAAAGATCATACTTAAGGAGTTTCCTGAGTTCTTTTGCAAACACAGAGGCAAACTGAGGACCTCAGTTAGAGATGACATTATCAAAGAGTCTGAATCTAAGATAGACTTTATGAAGAAAAATATTGGCAATTCCCTCCACAGTGACACTCTTCTTTGTGGGACAAAGAATCACCCCCTTACTAGGGCCATGGTTGACCATGACCAAAAGGGAATTGAAGCTGTCTGAGAGAGGTAAGTTGGTGGTGAGATCACAAGAGATTTGTTGAAAGGGATGGGAAGTGAAGGAGTGAATGGAGGTAATAGGCAGAGTTGTGGGATGAGTGTCGGCTTTGTTTTGCTGACAGGAGGTGCATCCAGCAACATATTCATGGATGTGTGCAGCAAGGCCTGGCTGCCAGAATTCAGTGGAGACAAGCTGCCAGGTTTTAAGGAAACTGGGGTGTTCGGTGGAGTCATGGTTGTGATAGTGTTGGAGGATGTCCTGCTGGAGGTTACCTGTGGCAGGTATATAGACACAGTTATGATAGAGGAGAATGCCATTGGAGTATTGCCAATCAGCAAGGTGGGAGCAGTAGGTGGCAGGAATGTCTTCATTAATAGATTGGAGAGATTAGAGGATAAGAGGATTGCCTTTAGACATGTCAAGGATTTTCTGATGAAGGGTAGTATAAATTGCCTGAACAAAGATGGATGGGAAAAGAAGGGTAACTCCTTCATTGTCAAGGTTAGAGATAGGGAGAAGGTCTGGACATCAGGAGAGGGCATCCAGTCCAGAGAGGAGTTTTCCAGGGACATGAATCATTTTGAGGTCAAAATCTGCAAGCTCAAGAAGCCAGCAGGCTTGGCAACAATTGAGAGCATACCAGGGTATGCTCAATCAGACAATCCTTGTGGTTTTAGTCTCACACCATGCTTGTATCTTTCTACTGCTGTTTATTTTATATATGCTTTCTATTCATGTATTAAAACAGATACTGACTGATTTGAGCACAGTAAGCTTTCACTGGACATTAATACACAAGCATGATGTGCATGCCCCAGAGCCTGGCATCTGCAATCTGGTATTCATTGGGGTAGTTCTTGTGGAGAATGGCGGGGCAGTGAGGAAGTGCATTGATGGCTTGGTGTTATAACTGAGTAACAAATAACACCTACACTGAGAACTAAATTCCTTATGTAATGTTCCAACCTCTGTTGGCATTGAGTTGGATCCTCTGATCTGGTGAGTGGGATGTGGCAGTCCAGTGCTGTCTGTACAACAGTTGTGGAACCTCAGGTATTGACCTGGTCCAGGCAAAGAGCAGGCTCCTCCTAAGTACAGAAAGGAGAGTCAGCCATAGACAGGTCATGGACAAGACTCAAGATGGTGAGCTTCTAGACAAAAGCTTAGATGGTGAAAATGGAAATAAAGGGGAGACCTTCCTCTGAAGGATCTCAGTTTCCAAGCTGATTTTCTGATTGACAGAAGTCAAAGCTTAGTGTTTCAGCAAGGAGCTTGAACTCTACTTAAAATTGTGTAAATCAAGGTTAAAGATACATCTAAGCAAAGTGCGAACTATTTATACTAGGTGCTTTAGGGCTGGAGATATAAATAGATTGCTGCAAAGAGGAGAAGGCTCTGAATGACCTGAAGGAGGACAAAGCTTGGGAAGGAGGGCAACATGGATTGAGGTGATGATGGAGAGGACTGTTACAATTTATCTTTTTTTTCTACATCGTTCTCTTTGCTACCTCTCTATGTTTACCATTCGCTCATCAAACTCTGTACCTTGCTGTTTGAGCCCCACTCGGTACTTACCATTTCATCTCCGTCCCTTTCTGATAGAACCTTCTTTGATGTTGTCATTCAACTGACTCATCCCTTCTGCGACATTTTATCAACTTCCATCAATTACCAACTATTCACTTGGCTCATGTATATAAACCTTAGATACCTAGCAATGTACTCTAGCTTGACCTCCTTGGGTTTCCTCTGGAATTCCCTCAAATCGTATACCTTTCATCGCTTCTAACATTGAACATTCTCTAAGTCCTTGCCCTACTTTTGAGTGGGCACTTGTCCTTGAACCTTCGAACCCTTGACCCATGACCATTTGAGTCATGTCCACCTCAAACACTAGCATTTGACTAGCTTTGTAGGAAGAACCTTTGACCCCTTGATTGACCAAGGCCATGCTCATCCTTACCCAGGCCAAGTGTAACAAGGACAGTGTTACGACTATGGCCAGGAAGGCCTAGTCTTGGATCTAATAGACTCCTAACCTTCATATGGTAATGGTCTGGTGAATGTCTGCATGCCTGGGCAAGGCTATGAATGGGATTCATGTATACACATATGAAAGGTGGTCAAGAGATGTGAGATCAAGGATAACCATAAGGTAGCTCAGCTATGATAGAGGGGAGGGATCAGGAGGGATCTTGCAGGTGATTCTAGGTGGAGCAGACAAAGGGAGATCACTGGGCAGCAGTCCAATGGTCAGATGATACCGAGTAGGGTTAGGTGGTTAGGTGGTTAGGTAGATTCAAGCTAGGGAAGTACAAAGGAGTGTGAGAGCATGACTATAAGTAGGTGTCCAAGTCTAGCACAGACCAAGGGATGTCTATGGTAAGAAGGATGCATAAGATGTCCAAGGTCAAGGGCATATCTGAGAAGGAGACAATGAGTTGAAGGGAAATGCAATGTGAGGAGTCAATACATGGAGGTGATGGTACAAATGCAGAGGAACAATGAAAGAGAAGCATATGAAGGGTTTGAGGGTTCAGAGGTGATTCATCTAGAGTCAGAAGGGTGGAAGACACAAGGTGACATGTAGGGACACATAGAGGCATGTCATGGAAGGAGGGACATGCATAGGAGTGATGACAAGGTGGGGTGATGCAAATGGGTGACATAGCCAAGGATGACATAAGCTAGGGTGATGTAGTCAATGGCTATGTGATGGGGAATCCCTGGTAAGTCTAATGGACATCATGAGAGCTAGAGGAGAAGGCCTAAGGTGAGGTCAAGGTGAGGAGGAGGTCTATATGCTAGAATAGGAGTGTCTGGGAGGTGAGGTCCAGAAGACCAGTGAGGATGACCAAGGTTACTAGGACAAATCACATGGGTTCTATGGAGTGTAGTGAATATATTGGGGTTGAGTGGTAGCACAGCTATGGCTGCCCAAGGAGAGGGAGATGGAGAAGGAAACAAAGGTGCCAGTAGGAGGGTTCCAGGTGATCCAAGGGTTCCAATTGTTACAGCTCAATGCCTACACATGATAACTTTCATCAAAGTTACCTTACCTTATCTTATCTAATCCGATTAGATCAAGATCTAATCACTATTCTGAAGATAGTTACCTTCAGCTGGCTTCACCACTGTGCCACTTCATCACATGATTTGACATCACATGATTTCTTAGTCAAGTGACTGCATCACATGACATACCCCTAGGTTGCAATGACATCATAATCATTGATCCTACAGTGACTTAACACAATGCAAGACATCTGATCTATGCCATGCCCTATGTCATATGAGTCTAGACTCCTATCTAGATCTCCTTATGTTCTTCACATGTCCTTCATCTCCATGCTGTGCACATTCCTTCTTCTATGCACATGCATGCTCAATGCATGTCTTTCACTTCTGTGCCTCATGTCTAGCACATGTTGGTACTTCTCTTCCATTCCAGAAGCCGTGCTTCTACACATGCCCAACACATGTTTGATACAAGTGTTTTCCTCATGTTTCTCATCTCCATATCTCATGTAATATATGTTGCCCATTGATATCTATTCTTACATAGTCATATTGTAGATTGTACCACTACAGATGTAAATAGATAGAGATGATATATAAGACCAAGAGCCTAGCACTGGCATCCCCAGTCTAGTTCTCTTGGATAAATACCCCAATTACCAGAAATCCACTCAGGAAGTCTTAGTACTTCAAAGATCATCTTTACCCTTCGCTTGTCAACTTGTCAACTCACTTGCATACCTATTCCAACTTAAGAAGTCATAACTTGTAATGACCTCCGAAAAGATCACTAGCCGGACGACACACTTCGCAGCATACACCAACTGCTGGCGAGATAAAAAAGTAGAGGCGAGAGCAATATCCTTAATCATGAAGGGTAAAACCACAACGGTGACAAATGGATTAGACTGAGGTAACAGGCTAATACATGCAAGCCTTTATACTACTGAGGAATGTGCACAGACCAAGCAGTGCATGAGAGAAATTACTACATATGGATATAGTATAGTGAGAGAGTTCTCATCGGTAATTAAAGAAGTAAAGAAGTAAGTGGAGATTAATAACATGTGTATGTGACGTCATGAGTCTAGACTTGCTTAGTCATAGTTTCCCATGATCATGTGCAGTGAGGTGTAAGGTAGAAAGTAAAAATGAACGTAGTGTGTAGTGATTGAAAAAGTTTGAAAATATTACTACTCATAACATAACTAGCTTGGCGTCTCCAAGATGACATAGATTGTAGTTGGGTTGTTTCACTGATGGTTCCAAGGACTAGATGTTGGTACTAGCAATGGCTAGGAGGATCATAGAGGTTCTAGCAATGGCTACAAAGCTCATAGGAGTTTGAGAGAGGTTCAAAGGAATGGTAGTGCATAGGTTCATGCAAGTCAAGGAAGAAAAGAAAGAAGTGGATACAAGCATGGCTCAAATTGTAACAGACAGTGGATCTGGACATGGTCCAGAGTCCAGCGACAACAGTAGGGGCATTGATAAATGGGGTATTTGACATGAAAATGACCTAGATGGTGGCATTGATAACATGCTTTATTGTAGCATGAGTGAGTGGGGTGAAGGGAAATGTCTCCGTTGGCCCCAGTCCAGCTAGCTTTTACCCTTTCAATAACATGGAGCTCTTCAGTAGTGAGGGGAGTAGAGAAGGCAGAAGGGATAGAGTAAGTTGATGTAGGTTGGTGGTTGAGTTCATGGAGGTAACAGTCTAGATCATAAAAGAAGTTGAGCATTCTGAGTTGGAACATGGTGAACAGGAGCATTCCCTCTGTGTCTTTGTGGATGGAGAGGAGAGGAGAGTTTCGGAGGGAGATTTTGGTGTTAGAAGTAGTGTGGGAGGTGATAATACCAATGCACAAGTTATGGAGAAAGGCTTTAAAGAGACAATAAAGGGGTGAACATATATCCAAGTGAGTGGTGATAGGTATGGCAAGGCAGGATTCTCAAAGCATGGACATAAGGGTATTTATTTCCTGTTCACCAGGAAGGATGTTCTTAAGCCAGTGGGCAAATGGAGGAAGGTCAACAGATGTGATGGTAATCAAAGAGACAGCAACATGAGTAGGGGGAAGGTTGGGAGATCCCCAGCCTGGAGAGGGTTGGGTGGAGGGGATGTCTTCCACAGTAGTAGTATAATGAGAGGGGGACCATCCAGATGGGGTGTTGGTATAGTGGGGAGAATCCAAAGGTGGAGGAGATGGAGGTGGTGTTATTTGTGAGGAAAGCAGGAAGGGGGTAGACATGACCAAAGAAATTGATGAAATAGCCAAATTGCTAGCAGGAGGAGGAATGAGAAGAGAAGGGGAAGTTTCAACAAGGGAACCATGGTTGAAGTAAGCAGTGGTGAAATGACCCAACTACTGTCTATGTCTTGGGGATGTTGAGCTATGATTTGACTTGTAGAATATAAGGAAGTGAGCAAGGTGTGACAACTACCAAGACTCAAGGTAAGGGTGATTTTGTGAGCTAAGAAGCTCCTGAGTGGATCTCTGGTATTTGGGGTGAATATCCAAGAGAACTAGACTGGGGATGCCAGTGCTAGGCTCTCAGTCTTATATATCATCTCTATGTATGTACATGTGTACTACAGATCTACTGATATAGAGACAGTGATTAAATACATGAGGGAAACACCTGTATCAAACATGTGTTGGGCATGTGTAGAAGCACTGCTTCTGAAATAGAAGAGAAGTGCAACATGTGCTAGACATGAGGCACAGAAATGAAAGACATGCATCAAGCATGCATGTGCATAAGAAGAGATATCATGCACAGCACAGAGATGAAAGAAGGAAAACATGTGATGAACATGAAGAGATCTAGATTAGAGGTCTAGACTCTGGACATGGGGCATAACATGGTTTGATGTCTTGCATCACATTAAGTTACTGTAGGATCAATGATCATGATGTCATTGCATTGCTAGGGGTATGTCATGTGACACAGTCATGTGACTAAGGAAGTCATGTGATATTGAATTGTGTGATTGGAGTGGCGCAGTGGCCAAGCCAGTTGAAGTGAACTATCTTCAGAATAGGATTAGATTTTGATCTAATTGGATTGGATTGGATAAGATAAGATAACTTTGATGAAAGTTATTGTGTGTAGGCATCAAGCCATAACAGTGGTATAGGCAGGCATATGGATATTGGAAACAAATAGAGGTTAATGGGGAAAGTTGCAAGAATGAGCTTTTTTATAGTCTTTCAGGAGGAAGGACACATATTGTAGATTGCATTCTGGAATCCATGAGTCATCTTCTGTCAGGTATCCTTTCCAATAGATCAAGTAGGAGTGATGTGTAGGTGGACCCTTGTGACAAATTATTCAGTCAATTTCATATTCCTCTTCTCCACCTATAAGATCCAGAGGTGGAGTGGGAAAGTTCAGACCATGTATGGAGTTTTCCTAGTAGGGAGTCAGGAGGGATGCATGGAAGACTGAATGTATTTTCCAGGATTTCAGTAAATGGAGACAGTAAACAATCAGGGAAAGGATGTTAATAATGGTGAAAGAGCCTTCTCATTTGGGGGCAAATTTAGGATGAGTAATAGATTGCTTGAGGTTGTGGGCTTTGAGCCAGACTTTGTCTCCTTTAGTGAAGGATTTGAAGGACCGACAAGAATGGGAGATCATTGTCAGTTGAGTGAGTTCATGGGCAGCAAGGGCTTCATTCTGGGCAGCCAATAGTTGCTTGAGGTGAGTTTCAATAGCAGGGGCAGTGGTCTTGAGAATGAGTGAGGAGAGGGCATGGGGTTCATAGCCCATGATAAGAAAGAACAGGGATTGTCCAGTAATGGAGTGGGGATGGTGATTGTAAGCAAATTCTGCATGGGAAATGTGTTGCATCCATTGCATCAGATTGTCACTGCAAAAGATTCAAAGGTAGGTTTTGATTTCCTGGTTGACCTGTTCTGTTTCTCCATTTGTTTGAGGGTGGTAGGCAGTGGAGAGGAAAAGGTTATATTTAAGGATCTTTCCGAGTTCTTTTGCAAATGCAGAGGCAAATTGGGGACCACAGTTGGAGAAGCCATTGTCAAAGAGTCTGAATCTGAGATAGACTTTATGAAAAAAGATGTTGGCAATCCCCTCTGCAGTGATGGTCTTCTTTGTGGGACAAAGAATCACCCCTTCTAGTCAATAATCAAGGTGCTATCTTTCTCACCTCTAATCAAGTGCAAGAAGGACATACAAAGCATATTCCCATATGGTATCACTATATATGTGAATGTGTTCAAGATGGGAAGCTCTGTCTCTTCTATGTTCCAACCATGGAACAAGTCACAGATATCTTTACCAAGAACCTGTCTTTTGCTAGGTTTGAGGAGAACTGGAAGTGTTTAATCTTCCTCCCTTTCCCTGTCTCCCTTTCTACTACTAAGCATGAATAGCATACAGGGGTGTTGAACTTATATAGTTCATTTTACTATATGTCCTTCATACTTAGCTTCACCTATCTGTTTTATTTCTTTTATGGAATGGACTCTTATGGTAGTTTGGTCATTTGACCACTTTCTATCAGTTGTTCTGGACCACATTGTAACTGTTGTTTGTCACAGCTCCAGATCCATGATGCCATTGCTGACTCATGGATTTCAGGCCCTTATGATGTCATTGCTCTATAAGCATGACATTGTTACAAGTATAACAGATGCCCCTATTTTTCTTTCTCCCCTTAGTTCTCCAGACCTCTCAGTCATGGCTCCTCTCCCAGAAGACCTATGGGATGATATCCTCCTTGACCTTGACATCCCACAAGCCCTATGGGATGATGTTACAAGTATAATAGATGCCTCCATTTTTCTTTCTCCCCTCAACTCCCCAGACCTCTCTGTCATGGCTCCCCTCCCAGAAGACCTATGGGACAACATCCTCCCTGACCTTGATATCCCACAAGCCTTATGGGACAAGGTATTCCACCCTTCACTCTTCCAGAACTAATCGGACTTCTTGCCTATCTCTTCATCTCTCATGGTTCCGTCCTGTCTTCATTTCAGACCCTATATCTCCTAAGTCAAATTCTCTTGCATTTGACTCATATCCTATTAACCACTTTTGAACTTTGCTCTCTTTTCATTTCATATGCTTTCATTTCAGTCTCTCTTCATTTCGCATGTTTTCTCCACAGTACCTTTATAACTGCACCCACAGTTTTTTTTCATTCCAGCATCAATAGAACTGCACCTGCAGTCTATTTGATCTCATACTCTTTTCATTACAGTACCTTTTCTACTTTTAGCGGTGCTCTATTTCCAGACTGGCCCTAAAGGAGCTTAGTATAAATAGCTCGATCACTGCCCATGTAACCTTAACTTTGATCTATGCAATTATACATGGAATTCAAAGCTCATCGCCTGAAACATTGACCTCAATCATCTGTCAATCAGAAGCTTGGTTAAGTAACTGAGAACCTTCGATGAAGGGGTCTCCATTTGTCCAGTGGATCAGAGGATTCCCTGTCCAGGCCATTGCCCAACACCTGAGGATGTCACTTCTGTCCATAAGTGGCCACATCTGATAGAGGCCTTGTCCACAACCTCTCCATAGCCGACTCCTCCTTCTGTGCCTGGAGAGAGTCCGCTCTTGTCTGTACTGCGGCTTTGCTGAGGGGTACCACAACCATCGCACATACATAGTTTGACCAGAGGGTCATCAATGGTAGCAAGGACTTCAGTCTTCCACATACATGTTATTTGTTACACCGGTTGTAACAAAAGATCAAAGTTTTATTTACCTGAGGAGCTGCCACACCCCAGGATTTACCTTTGAACCAGAAGACTACCAGAGGGTAGTCAAGAAGCCACCACTATGAGATGTATCAACCTATCAAACCTACTTGGAGAACTGTCTGACGAGGAAAGTCAGAGAGCACCACCAGAATCCTTTGCAGCTGTACCACCTGCTTCTTTCAACCCCAGAAGAATCAGAGGACCATCTCGGAATACTCCATCTTCACTCCCTTCCATTGTCAGAACAACTTCTGCTGACTGTCCCTCCTGAAATCAGACCCCATTGGCCAATCCTTCCCCACTGCCACCATCCAAACTGGAACCTATCCAAGTAGACCAACCAGAGACAGCATCTGGATACTACTCCCACATCCTTGGAAGACATGTTCAACACAATGAAACCAGTATCTATTTCCATTTGCCCAGATATGGCCAAGATCCAGATCCAAATCCAGGAGCAAACAATTCTGACAATTCTGACAAGATCAGGATGTGTGAAATTAAAGCTGCTCTCCCTAAAGAATTCTCAGGAGAATCCGATGATGCCCACCAATGGTACCTTGCTATGCAAGGATATTTCTCTCCTCATGAAGAGAAATACAATGATCAAGCAAAGTCACTCATATTCCTCAACAGAATGTCAAAAGGACGAGGGAAGTCCTTCTCCAAGGCTTGGCTTACCAAGCTCAATGATAATACACTCTCTGAGGGAGAAAGGAAATTTGAGGAAGTTACCAAAGCTTTCCACACCACCTTTTCCCCCTATGATATCACTGCTTCCACATGAATCAAGATTGCAAACCTTGTCCAGGATGCGAGAGACAATTCAGGCTTTGAGAAATACGTCTCAGCCTTCTCCATGTTTGCTGTTTGAACCAGCATCACCAACATCGTGGCACTCTCTGAGTGGTTCCTCAGAGGAGTCTCCATTCCTATTGCTACACAACTCACCCTCTCCAGAATACTCAAAAATGCCAAGAGTATGGAAGAAATCTACTCCAAAGCCTCTGAGATCAAAGGAGGCCTCAGAAGGATTAGAAACCTCTGAAGAGGACCACAGGTATCCTTTGGTGGAAGCAGCACTAGCAGGAGGGATCCCAATGCTATGGATGTTGATTGTCTTATGATCAGCCAGCAGAATGAGCCAAGTGTCTTTGCGAGAGAAGGTGCTTCATTTGCAAGCAAACTGGTTGTACAACTAGGAACCACCCTGGGTATACTCCTTCTAGCAAGAAGGCTCAGCAGAGCAACATGAGCCATTACGCCAGGACCATCCCTACCAGTCCCCCCTCCTTGCCCTCTTCCGCCACTCCCACCAAAGACCCTTTGAATACATTCATTTGGAGTCTTGAAGGAGATCAAGACAGGGGTCAAATACTTTGTACCCTGAAATCTCTGTATGATCCTACCTGCGATGAAAATGGAGAACCTATCCAGACGGAGTCAGTGAAAGCCCTCTCAACCAAGAAATGAGAGGAAGAGTTCAAAACATCTTTTTAGAAGGAAGGAGTGTTCCAATGTCACTACCTTCCATAACCGTTGCCCTTGTATTTATTTCCAGAACAAAGTCAAATTCCATTCATCTTCCTCTTTCTATCTGGAAACATGACAGGCAAATTGTTGGTGTAAATGCTCTTGTGGACAGCGGAGCAACTGGGTGTTTTATCGCTAAGACAGCGGTAACAAGAATGAAACTGCCTACTGAAATTCTTGACATTTCCATTGCCATCTGGAACGTAGATGGAACCCCAAATCAGTCAGGAACTATCAAGGAGAAAACCACGGTGGTTATAGATCTCCAAGGAGTACGAGAGCAACAAGAACTGCTCGTCCTCAACTGTGGAAAGGATGACGTCATCCTAGAATTACCATGGCTGTGAACCATGAATCCAGAAATTGATTGGCAGAATGGAAAGGTTATTGTTACAGCTCGATCTGTGCACACGATAACTTCGATCAAGTTATCTTATCTTATCTTATCAGATATGATTAGATCGATTCTAATCTCTATACTGAAGATAGTTCCCTTCAGCTGGCTTGGCCATGAGTGCCACTCATCACATGACCTAGTGTCACATGACTTCCCCATCATGTGATTTGACATCACATGATACATCCCTTAGTCTCATGACTAGTATCACCTG
>QFEF01006086.1:51215-125307 GCA_003316035.1 Neoboletus subvelutipes | reverse complement strand
TCATCCAGATATGTGCATCTCGGCTTCAACGCCCCTCCGTCCCTCTCCGAGTCCCCCGAAGCCGACTGCCTCGTCTACTTCCCTCAGTACCGTCACACCCCGTTGTCTTCCTTCCAATACCAGACGTATCCTCCATACAGCCACTCATCCATTGGATGTATTTCGGCAATACGGATCAAATTGAAAACGCCCTTGACCATGGTGATATCCAGTGGGACGGCCTCGCGCGCAACGTTGAATTCCTCGGTCTGTCCACTGACATCAAAGTATTCTTGGGCCACTGGTATCGTAATTGGTTCCTGCCAGCACAACGTTCCCCCGATCGCGCTCCATGTCCAATGGACGAAGGCGATGACGACTCGGACTGTACAGATTCCGACGACGATTTGGATTCCGACGAGTACCACTCACCTTCTACCCCACCCACCGATGACGAGATTCAAAGTGATGATGATTGTGATCGTGGGCGTACTCGGGATGTTAAACCGTTGGTGCAGTTGTGTGGACGATTACGGCTGTGTACCACTGACTAGTACATACTGTATTGCTTGCCACGACGCACTACTTCTGGTATATCATATCTTACTATAATTGCTGCAACCCATACGACCCGAAAGGGTCAGCGCTTCAGCAACCCTATAAGCTTATCCTGATCGAGACAGCGCCCAAGATTCTTCATTACCCTAGTGTCAAAAACGGCTGGATAAAAGTTCTCAGTACAGCCATGCTGTGATGTGGCTAGTATCCTGACTATACATTTCTGTTGTCACATTGCACATCACAATCTCACTTTTCCTGGAAGCTTGAAATGATATGGATAGTTGAGTAACATATTATCTACCACATTTGATATTACATGAGGCTAATACGGAGTAGCTTAAAGTAGAGTTTCCCCTTTTGAAAGAATGTGAGATTCTGGATGATGGACGCAAGCCACTCGCCTACCTAGTGCCGATCGAACAAGAGAACAACCCACTGCTACAGTCTGCCGAACACTCTCCGGGTCTGCTAGAGATGGGTTGACTTCCTGTGTGAAGGTGAGTAAAGTGATATGACTGTAAAGAGGTAGAGCGAACCATCAGATCTAACGCTACGAGAAGGCCAGTTTCATGAATGGCTTCGCAGATATAGTGGCCTTCCCTGAAGGTCAAGCCGCCGCGCACCTAGGCGATAGAGGTTCAGCGGTTCAAGATCAACCAAGTTCGTAGCAGAACTCTCACCGGTGTACCAGTAGATGGTGCGACGGACGGGTCTAGGGCGTCGACATCAAAGCTGAGATGAATAGGTACGTCCCGATTTGGGTTCACATGATCGAGTGCCATCTCCACCACTTTGCCGATGCCATGTTTATCTATGTCATGCATACTGAATGCCTTGATTCTGTTTTCCTTGAGGATGCGCTTTTCCCCAAAGTCTACATCACGCAAGCCAATGTAGACAATTCGCTCTGGCTTCAGCACAGGCCGGACCCACGAAAACTCGGGGACTTTTTCTCCAAGCCCAAGAAGGAACGAAACGGGCATACCGTGGATGTTTCCTGGCGGCTGGATGGATCCCTTGGAGGGTGGAGAAAGCTGGCGTACGTACCACTTCCGGTTGTCTCCAACGTATTGATATCAGTATGAGCATCAACCCAAACAACACATGCCTCCGGGTATGATCTCGAATAATCAGATCAGTAGATTGCAATACATTGGGAGACGACACTCACTCCAGAGTGCCAGAAATAGTGCCCATAGCCTGCCGAAATTTATCAAGAGGGTGTTGGAAATGCATGAAACATGATACAAACAAGAGAGTGGTCGCCGCCCAAAGTGACCGGCAGCTGGCCGTTCTTGGCATGACCGCCGACCACGCTTGCGACAGACTCGCAGACACGGGAAACCAACCTCGGGTTCTTCAGTATACCGATTGGAGGGTCGGAAGCAGCCTGAATTTCCTCGAATTGATTATGACCGTCGAAATTGACCTTCCAGCCAATCTCCTGAAGTTGCTCGATAAGACCAGCTTCAACGAGGTGAATTGGACCTTTATCGACGCCCAATTTTGGCTGTGACAGTTAATAGAAGGGGCTTCTTTCGGAGCAAGGCACATACCTGTCCACCGCTCCATAGGTTTACGGAATGAGGATAACGGAAGCTCCATGAGATGCTGTCCTGATGCTCACCTGAAAGGGCAACCTACGATCTAGTGAATGATAGATGAGCGCCACTGAATGCGACGCGGCTAAAGAACTGACCGCAACAGTCTTTGGGTTTGGCAGAAACTTGTTAAAGGGAGTGGACATGAGCGGCAGTCGGGCGAGTGAAGGGGATGGTGGAGAGAGGGAAGGGACGAAGGGCTACTTATATAGCGCTGGTACACCTGAACCCACACTCAAGATCCGTAGTGGCGGGACTTTCCGACAGCGACGGGAGTTGCCTCGGTGAGGGTAGCGACGAGGATTGATGCAGATGGGCTTTTGATCAGCGGGAGTATTTGCTGTCATGGAGGTGCAATCTCCGTCCGAGACGTATAAATACAGCTCTCATCGCCGCCCTCCCCAGACAACTTCAATCCATTCCTGGTAATGTCCCCCCATTCTAGCAGACCGTCCAGCAGACTGCCGTCCCGCAGCGGCACCCCCAGTATAAAAGAGATGGTCTGTCCCATCACCCCCTCTTATCTTCCAAATACATGCACCTTCACTTACCCCGCATCCCCTCTGTTGCAAATTTTGCGCACCAGGTACATGAGGTCATGAGACACTTCAAGCATGAAAAGGAATCCGAGGCTCACCAGGTAGTATCTTCGCTCAATTTTTATCGGATTTCATCTCAGATATTCTCCCAGATCTTCCGCCAGCAAGTCGGTCATCAGCCCAAGGGCTTTCTTCCCGACACCATCAACCCCGTCAGTGACACAGTTCTGCAATCTGACTACCCCCTGATCTCCATCTTCGACATCACAGGATGAAGAAACAGTGCCCGGCATTGAGCATCCGGGTAGCACCGGTGTGATCTACTGTTCCGATCGTGCGATGGCTAATGGCTTCAGTTATGCCAACTCTCACGAATGGGCCAACCTCGGCCAGGGCGCGCCTGAAGTCGGTCCGATCCCCGATGCGCTACCTCGTCCTGACTCAATACCCATGCCCGTCGATTCCTTGGAATACGCCCCTACGACTGGTGTCAAAGGTTCGCGGTATGCTGTTCACTACCAGATGTCCTAATCAACCTCTGTCGAAGCCCTTCGAGAAGCAGTCGCAAACTTGTACAACCACATATACCGTCAGGGAAAGAACAGTCAATATACATACGAGAACGTCTGTATAGTACCAGGTGGTCGTTCTGGACTGTCCCGTGTCGCTGCGGTCGTCAGCGACGTCTATTGTGTATGTTATTGTTTTACTTTCCAATGTTTTCACTAAAAAAAATCCATAAATTGTAGTCCTATCAGATTCCGGACTACACTGCTTACGATCAAGTTTTGAGCGCGTTCAAACGCCTCGTTCCTGTTCCGACAGTGTGAGTCCATTCGCAATGACAATGCTCGGTAGTTGGGTAGCTGATTCTTCTTAGTCTTGATCCCAAGGTCTATCTCCATCAAACTCTGCTCACCAACAGTGCTGATGTTTTATCAGGCTAAATACCGCCTCGACATCGAACAGACCAAGGTATGCTCAGCAAGGATTCTTCGGTGAGTTGACTCAAAAGATCGCCATCAATAGAAAGATATTCGCACCCAAGGGCTTGCCGTCATCATCGCGTCGAATCCACGAAATCCGACAGGACAGGTCATTGCGTATGTCAAATAATGTCTATGAGGGCTCTACTTCACATCCCAAAAAATGTTTAGCGGCAAGGATCTCAAAGAACTTGTGGCCCTTAGCAAGGAGGGGACAACTCTCATTCTCGACGAGGTTCGCTGCACATTCTTTGCTTGAGATGCTATGTATCAGCTCATCCGGAACCCCATACATAATACCGTCATAGTTCTACTCCTGGTATCTTTATCCTGAGCACGAGCGAGATTTTGGCAAATCCATCTCCTCAGCCGAGTACGTCGACGACGTCAACACTGATCCAGTCGTCATTATCGATGGACTCACGAAGGTCGGGAGAGTTTCCGTAACTTGTGACGCGTCGCTAAACAGAACCGACAGAACTGGCGGCTCCCTGGCTGGCGTGTATGTTGGGTTCTCGGGCCAAAGAACTTGATCACGGCACTATCTCAGTCAGGTTAGTCTGTCAATCGGAACCTATGGCGTTCGTTGCTGAAAATAGGCTAGGATCATTCTTGGATGGGGGAGCGAACCACCCGTATGTTCATATCTGTGTATTATCTCTCCTCAGGCACTGACATTCATCCAGTATGCAACTTGCTGCTATTCCCCTCTTAGAACCCAGCCACGTAGCACACGAAAAGGTGATCTTTTATGGCTAGCTACGCTTCGTTAAGTGGCTTACTCTCCCGTCATCCATCAGCTCGCGCTGCAGAAGCACTTCAAAGCAAAGCGCGACCACGTGCTTAAACGTCTTCATGATCTTCATCTCGACGTAGATATTCCACCTCAAGCGACCTTTTACATCTGGCTCAACTTAGAGAAACTTCCTCCACCGTTGAACAATGGCTTGGTTGGTTCTCACACTCGTTTGGATAACATGCTGTATACAATGCCTTTCCTAGACGTTCTTTGAAGAACTTCTCAAAGAAAAAACCATCGTAATCCCCGGTATTTTCTTTGATATAAACCCAGCCCATCGCAGGAATCTGTTTAATTCCCCTTGTCATCACTTCGTACGCTTGTCTTTCGGACCTCCTCTGGAGGACCTTGACAAAGGTGTGTGTAATTTTGGGATCTCATACTAGAACTGACTGTGCCGCGATGATTTCTAGGCCTTGATGCTATCGAGAGAGTAGTAAAGGCTGTGAGGAAAGAAGGCACTAAGAAATTTGGCCACAGTTACAAGAAGAGTTTGGAAACGGCGCCCAAGCAGATCTAGATGTGCCGAGGTGAATGGCAGACGAAGATACAGTGTAGAGATGACTGGCCAGTAACGAATCCTAGACTTGAAATTGCAGAGAAGGACATTGATTGTTCAATATTTATCATAATGACGGATCAAGTGGTGCAAAAGCCTTTTTGAACAATTCAACATCTGCCTTGTCTTCCTCCTCTGAAAGAATGCACATCTTCCAATCAAGTCTGTGCGTGATGTTCAGGAGAGACACCAACACTTTTCTACAATAATATTCTAAGCGGCCCATTTTAACAATGACTTGTTGTAGTGCTACGTACCTCCCGAACTGAACGCTGAAGGGAATATCATCTTTCATCAAATGTATCAATTTGCGCCCATCTGGAAGATCGACACGGAAATAGCTTCGTGCGCCACCAGCACAGGCCTCCAAAGCGCCATCAGCGTCCGACTCAAAGTCTATTCCTAGGGCCCGACCCTCTTTGAGGAAAGCAGCTTCAACTTCGTTTTGCAAAGAAATAGGAACAGGCACAGCTTGAACATGTGCATGACCTCCTTTCGCGCTCAGCCGAGCAACTTCGTAGAATACGGGCACAGCACCATGTTTAGCGAAGAGACCTCGAAGAGCAGCTTTGTACCTGCGTAGAGTCCGATGAGAACGAAATTCAATCGAGAGATCGAACACTACCTCTCCGTTTCATCAAGAATGGGCGGTGAAATGTCAGCAGGAATCGTGTTGTATGTGGGTTGATGACAGATTGGCACAATCAAGACATGGCCACCTCCTGGGACACAAGCGACGTTAGACTCGTCTGGGGCCGATTGTGTTGGGATGATCTGCCCTTTCGGGAGCGTTAAGTAGCACTCGGCACCAATTGAGACAATCAAGTGTTTCCTGTCAGTGCATCAGGAGTGGCGGCAGCTGCTTGTGTGGTCACTTACGCCAAGTTTGGATTTGACAGACAGAACCAACACTCCTCCGCTGAATGAACATCATAAGGGGAGAAACAAAGATGTAGACAACACAGGGCATACGTCCAATCTCCTTCGGTGGTCGTCTTTTGCCGCCCTGGCCGTGTGGCCCACGTTGATTCGCCACTGGGCAATCAGCTACATAATGTAATTCACTTCCACAAGCGCGGCATACGTATCCTTCACGTGGTTTTGGGCCTCCAGTGTCCCCTACGGCATGTTTGGTTGGACAGTCGCGAATGAGGTGTCCAGGGATGTTGCAGATCTTGCACAGGTACCCTTCTGGCGGTTTCGATCGTTCGGGACAATTGTCAATGAGATGCTGACTATCACTTGAGCTATCTCCCCCTTCATCTCAAGGAGAGGCTAACCTCGGTTGATTGACATCGCCTGCACTTGTATCCGATTTGGGGTTTGCTGGTTTGTCCACCCGGCATTTCTGTAAGTAGCAGTAACAGGGAGGCAGAAGCTACGTAGTCATGTAAAGACAAACCTGGCCTAGGACGCTTTGTAGGATGGTGGATATTTCCGAAGATGAAGTTTTCTCCTTCGGCAGTTTCATGAACCCGTTTCGGCAGACGAGAAGCAGCTTCGGCGAACGGATTTTTTGTGACATTGCTTGGGCGTTGCGTTGCAGTTGTTAATGGCATGATAGAAAACGCGTAAAACCACTGGGGAAATATGAATCATCACAGATATCTCTGCGAGCTGGTCGACGAACCCTTTGTTTCTTGCCGGTATGCTCTTCTCCACCAAATGCGCCAAGGCTTACGAAGCGAGAAATTCTTCCAGACTCGTCATCCCAAGGAAAGGGCTCTCGTTCCCAGAACATCGGGGAGGGGCCAGCACGAGCAGCAAAATGATATCTCGGCTTTATTTTTCGAATAACTTCATCAAGAGGCGGCGAACCGGGATGTTCGTGCTCAGGTGGAGGGAGAGGTAAGGTGCTATGTGATGTAATGGAAGCTGGCCAATCATTAGTGATAAAGATGTCGATGAGTTGTGAAGTGGATGCGGTGTCGCGAATTGCAGCAAGAGAACCATAGTTGTATCGCGCCCCTGTGTTCAGTGGTTTATTCATCGTATTCGAAAGGAGTTGTTCCACCGTGTGTGTCGTGTAGAAGGGCGAAACAAACCCCTACAAGTCCTGCGTCAGTGCGTCAGGCTAC
This sequence comes from Neoboletus subvelutipes, assembly GCA_003316035.1. Classification (NCBI taxonomy): domain Eukaryota; kingdom Fungi; phylum Basidiomycota; class Agaricomycetes; order Boletales; family Boletaceae; genus Neoboletus; species Neoboletus subvelutipes. Next base: position 118,205 of record QFEF01006086.1, on the reverse strand, counting down.
ACTAACGGTGGGTGCGTACGGGAGGGCCATCAGAAGAATCATAAATACCGGGGTTATATGTGCCACCCAGACAAGCAATTCTCAGACCATGAGCTGTGGAGACGATCCCAGACTTGTCTATCCGGAATTAGGGCTTGGTTGGATAGCTCGTGTGTATGAAACTTACTTAAAAGAAAGACATCCTTACATAGCTGTCCACCAGTTCGAGCGTATTGTTCTATGACAGATTCTGGGAGTGGATTCTGTCCTTGCATGATATAGCATCTTAGGGGAGCTATGAGGCTCCAAAATCAGCTTACGCGCAATACAAACATGCGTAAGTCATGCCTTGGAGGGTCCCGTTCAATAACTCTACGATCTCATTCCGACTGTCACTCCTAGCAGTGTGTTCTTGGAGTGGACCAAAAAAGTCGCCCAAGCAAAGGGCACAATCAAACTTGCCATGTTTTGCGTCAATGGTTCGGATCTTGGTAAAGAGGTCGCGTATTGAACCAAAAGCAGAACCAACAGTCAGGCTAGAGACACATCTCGTTGTTATATCTCCGCATGGCGCGCGACGAAGGCAAGCTTACATTTTCACAGGCGCTGTGACACGCTGATCCGTCGAGGTGGATGACATTGAAAATTGGTTCCACGTGCAGGGTAAGCTATTACTTAGTACTAAGTACTAAAAGCACTGACACTGCTGACATAAACCACCATCTCGAAACACGCAAATCGCAGGTATGGACTCGCTGGGGGACGAGATTGTGTCTGTTCTCTATATCGCGCGAGAAATTTCAGGTCATTACAGCTTTGCAGTTCTGGGACGTGGCTCAAGTACAACCTCTAGTGTACAAAATTCCTCCGCTGAGGGCAAACGAAGGCCATCGCGCTAACGACTGGGGAGATCTCGCAGATCCAATGTGGAAGGGTAGATTACGCATCGTCGAGCAGGCTGGAAATGCCGTTCTACTCTTCGAGGATTCGCAGACCGGTAAGCCAGTCGTCAGATAAGTAGAACCACGATCACTTCATTCACGCCCCCAACACTATTAATAGGCGAGCGTGAGTGCACGCGAGGTCGAGAATATACCTAGCTCAGCTGTTCTGCAGTGTTTGCTCGCGCTGATTACGACCCAATGAAGCCATCCGTTGACGCTGTGCTGGATTCATCCCGTTACTTTGTCGTGAGGGTGGAGGACGCCGGAAGGAAGGCATACATTGGCATGGGATTTGCGGAACGCACAGATAGCTTTGATTTCAGTGAGTCCATCACTAATACTCGTCGCCTTGTGCGGCTCAGAGCATCGCGCCAGACGTTGCTTTGCAAGACTTTACCAAGTGAGTTGTGAAAGAAACTGCTGGTGTCACACGACCGATTGACAGACCGGGGTGTTTATAGGCGCGCTAAAGCAACATTAAACCCACCCAGTCCCACAGCAGATACGCCGTCTCCACATGTACCCCCAGGCCCAAAGAAGGACTATTCTTTGAAGGAAGGGCAGACCTTCTCGATCTCAATTCCTGGGAAGAGTAGCAAGTCAGGAGGGGCATCACTCCTGGGATCTTCTGGGACTGGGAATACGAGTGGTGGTGGCGGGATTCCCCTCTTGCCTCCTCCTCCTGGGAGAAGGTGATATATAAATGGCTGACCGGTGTAAATACGGCTTACAAACAAAAGCCAATACCTCGGCGACTCGTTGTAAAGGAAACGAACAGAAACGAGGTTTTTAACGACTGAAACTATAGTCGACAACATACATATACATATTATATTATAATGTGTTCGGGGATGCTAATAAACTATGATTAGCCAGCTGATGTAATATACAATTACGTAATGACATGTGGTATCCCGAATGCCTAGTCATCCCGGCCGAGCATCCTTCTTGTCGTGGACCATCACCTCCTCCCCCGGAAGCTACCGTAACTTCCTCCAATTCGGATGCTGTCAAGAATACCCCCAACTACGGCTGCAAATCTGGCCAGACGTTCCGTCAGATGGGCAATCGTTGGTGCGCGAAGAGGGCTAGTTCAACCCTCTGGTGCAGACAGAGCTAGGATCGTCGATGTCCCCCCTTCTTACAAGGAAGGTCATTTCGCACCTCGCCCAGGTTCGTCCTTCCCTGCATTGTCTCGTTTCCTGCTGTGCGAACCCATGTACAGACATGCTTGGGTTTAAGCTTGCAACTCCCACTCGTGAGAACGCTGCGACGCAGAAGACACGACCCATCTATCTCGATATGCAGGTAAGGGAGGGAAGTAGTGGCAGTAGTTGTGTCGTTTGCTCACTATACTTAGGCTACTACCCCTGTTGACCCTAGGGTTCTCGACGCAATGTTGCCCTATCTTACCGACCAGTATGGTAATCCTCACAGTCGTACCCATGCGTATGGATGGGAAGCTGAACAAGCGGTTGAAGATGCACGCAAGGTGAGCTTCATCGTCGAATACTTGTTGCGTTATCTCATCGTCGGGTTCAGCATGTTGCAGACCTCATCGGTGCCGAGCCTAAAGACATCGTCTTCACCTCTGGGGCTACGGAGAGTAACAATATGGTCATAAAAGGAGTGGCACGGTTTAATAAGGAGAAGAAAAAACACATCATCACTACTCAAACTGTGAGTTGCTTGTTGCCCGCGATGCGTACGATCCCATATACCATTGTCTTCCAGGAGCACAAATGCGTGCTGGATTCCTTCAGAAAACTTGGTGAAGAGGGATTCGATTTAACATATCTGCCAGTCCAGTCGAATGGTGTCATTGACCTGAGGACCCTCGAGGCTGCCATCCGTCCGGATACCTCACTGATCTCCATTATGACGGTAAATAACGAGACTGGTGTCATTCAGCCAATGAAAGAGATTGGCGCAATCGTCAGAAAGCATCGTGGTGTGTATCTTCACACCGATGCAGCGCAAGCTATCGGGAAAGTTCCGATCGATGTCAACGAGGCAAACATTGACCTCATGAGTATCTCCGGTCACAAAATCTATGGTCCGAAGGGCATTGGCGCTGCGTATGTCCGGCGACGACCGCGAGTTCGCCTTGAACCAATTCTAAGCGGAGGTGGACAAGAACGCGGCTTGCGCAGTGGCACCTTACCTGCAGCACTTGCAGTCGGAATGGGCGAGGCTGCACGGATAGCAAAACTGGAGATGACAGTGAGTACATTTCTTTGTCGATCAAAGATGATAATCGCATACTTGCCATTTGGCGTAATCAAGCGGCCATTGACCAATATCATTGACCGCCGGCTTGGTGATGATATTTGTGTGCAGGGGTACTGACCGTGATTTACCTGAATTGTTCAATTTTGTTTGTCTGATGCTTACTCGTAAATTCGCAGAGAGACCATGCCCGAACAAAACAACTAGCGGACCGTCTGCTGCATGGGATCAATTCCCAGGTCGAGGAGGTCGTCCGTAACGGAGATGTCGACGGTTATCCTGGCTGTATCAATCTATCCTTTTCGTATGTAGAAGGTGAGAGCCTTCTGATGGCTCTGAAAGTGAGTGCTTCCGTTCTTTCTACGCCGCTTACGAGGTTTCACATTGCGCAGGACATCGCGTTGTCGTCCGGTAGTGCCTGTACTTCAGCATCGTTGGAACCATCCTACGTCCTTCGTGCGCTCGGTACGCATACTCAAGCCTACTGACAAGCTTTCTATTAATGTTGGTATTTGTGCAGGAGCGGCCGAAGATATGGCACATTCTTCTTTGCGCTTTGGAATTGGGCGGTTCACCACCGAAGCGGAAATTGACTTCGTGGTCGGCCGTATCGTCCATGTGGTCAATCGCCTTCGCGATATGAGGTCCGCGGTTTTAGGTTGTCTGTCTTGGCGTCTACTGACATGCATCTTAGTCCGTTGTGGGAAATGGTGCAAGAGGGAATCGACCTCAAATCCATTAACTGGTCACAGCATTGATATCACATACTTGTGTAGTTCTCGAGATTGCTCCGAGAGTTACTTTGTTACTCTACTTGTACAATTGGTTCGGACTGTCTTGCACAGGACGTATGATGGAAATGCTACAATATTATGTCATTCAAAGTATAGGCAGTGTACGGGGCTTTGGTCACCCTGTGCACGGACCTTTAAATTCAATGAATTCGAACTCAGACAAATCTCAACTCGTCTTTTTCAACTGTTACCACCATGGCTAGACGCCTCTATCTTGGTAGTAAGTCTCCTCAAAGTAACTTCAGCCATGCGATATATTCAAGGTTTCGTTCAACAGGACTCCCTCCCGATGCTCGTTCAGATGACGTGGCAAAATTCTTCGACGGCTATGGCCGCATTGTGGATTGCCGAGTCATGACCGGTGATTTTCGTTGTCTGTGCTCCGCTTTCATCGCTCACAGCAAACTATCAGGCTTTGGTTTTGTCGAGTTTGAAAATTCAAGGGTGAGCTCTGCCCGTCGGTGTTTCTTTAGCTCCGTTGAGCTTGTTCCAGGACGCCGAGGATGCCGTGCATCATTTCAATGGTAAAACGTTCATGGGCGCGAAGTAAGTTTCATCATTGATTGTTGTGTGTGACTGTTTCATCACCATAGCTAGCATCGTAGTTGAGTTTGCCAAAGAAAGTCGACCTCGTCGGGATGTGTACGAAAGCGACCGAGGCTATGGGTATATCCTAACCGATGACTGTCCATGCCTATGCTTAATTCCAATTCCCAGGTCTCGCTCCCGGAGACCTCCGGGCATTAGGTTGATTGTATCTGGCATTTCTCGTGACACGAGCTGGCAGGTAAGTACAGAATGAATTGGTGATCACGGCTTTGGACTTCCTTGAAGGTCCCACGGTTCATCATGGATGGTGGTTCCTTCATTATATCTTGACAACGATGGCTCCCAGGACCTCAAGGATTTCGGTCGTGAGGCAGGCAGTGTTTGCTTTGCGGATATTGATCGCGACTTACCTGGTCAAGGGTACGCTAAGCTATCCTTGTGTCTTCCTCTCTCATTTAGTCGACCTTTAGTGTTCTCGAGTACCTGTCTCGTGACGATGCAGACCGTGCTGTGAAAGACTTAGACGGTAAAGATCTTCGTGGAAGGCCAGTTCGAGTTGCATATGACGATACGGTTTGTATTCATCATCAAGCCAGTCAGTTTGATTTATTGACATTTATGGTTCCAGCGCGGTGGGCCCGATAACTATCGGCGGGATGATCGTCGTGAAGAGCGACCTGTCCGTGATGACCGCCACAGGGAAGAACGGCCTTACCGCCGTGAACGATCAAGGTCACCTCGTCGCGCTGAACACGATGATCGTCGCCCCAGGTCTCCACCTCCCGGCAGGAGGGATTATGAAGAGAGAAAACCTGCAGGGTACGATGATTACCGGCAGGGAGGCTATGATGATGACCGCAGAGTCCCTGATTATTATTATGACCGCCGCAGGGATGACTCTGACTACAGGCGACGTGACGATCGTGGAGGCAGGCGCGATGAAAGGGACGATCGGTACGACGATAGAGCTATGAGGCATGCCAATAGCGACGGTGGATGGGCGCGTTGAAGGACGTATGGTCGTCGTTCGTGGACTACACCGAGCGACACTCGTGCATTATGGTCTCGCGATTTCGTTTAGCAAATGGTCAACTCGAGCTTTGGCTTTGGCGTGTTATGGAACGAGCCGAACAGCTGTACTTACTGGTCGAAACCCGTTGGTCCATATTATCGCGCCGTTAGGATAAGGTCGCTCGTCTGGATTTCGGACCCATTCCGACTGGAGGTTACAACCCACATCGTCCTGAGTCTCTAGATTTGGTTTACCGACCATGTCTTTCTGCGTATCAAGGGCTGGTTTCACGCAATGCCACAGGCGCGGAATGCACCAATCAAAGATGAATTTTAGCCTATTTTTGCGTGCCCAGGCGATTTGTTCCGGCAGAATTACTTCCCGAATACCACTTAGATTCTATCCGTAACCAAGGTACGTATCTTCCAGCGCTGGGCTGGGTTAATTGTATCATTGACGAGCGCCTCCGAGGATTTGGGTGCGGCTGTGGGGGTCCTGTGTTTAGGCACCGTGGGTACTTCAGTCAGGAATCTATAGCTAGTGCGTTGTGGTCATTCTTGTGTACAGACCACCAAATGTGTCCCATTTTCAATTCCATACCATTCCAAGTTGTGTGCATCGTTACCCAACGGAACATAGCCATCGCGTAACTTCAGCCACAGCTGTACAGCTTCCCGCCTTGGGGGGTGAGAAATTTGGAGGCACTTTATGACCTTCAGTCGAAATGCGCTCAGCTTCATGCTTTTCAAGACCCTAAGTGAGATGGGTGGACCAATCGTGTCTATTGGGTCGTGCAGGTTCGCTGGGCTCTTGGTAGATCGCTGAACGACGACACCTGTGACCGTTGAATACTCTTTCCAAAGGCAAACATGCGGACATTCACTTAGCAGATGCTTGCTGAGTTTATCCTCGTGCTCGCTTTGAGGCGATGAATCAGCAGGGCGACCATGCTCTACCGGTACGGGGATGAAGCACCGTAAACGGCTCGGACTCTAATCGGCGTCAGGGCTTGGTTGAACTCACTGTTACACAGACCAATCCATTGAGGGTGTTCCTGTGCTTTGTCATAATCACTCCCAGGAACGTGCTTTGAAATGAATGAAAGATAAAACATTTCGCAGTCGGTTCGCTCCCGGACAGAGATCTGAGCGATCGGGTAACTGAGCATGAATAAACAAATTCCGATTGGCATCGTACCACAGCTGAATCAAGAGCTAGCAAAGAAGGGATCTTTGCTATAATGAACTGTCGGGCATGCCGGGCGAGACTCGTGTCTGCTGGTATGCACCTTAATCGTCAATGTTACGAATAATATCAACATTCACCATACCTTCAGTCAGCGGATTGCCGACCATTCGTAGAGACTCGAGATTGGGACACCATCCGTGTAACGCATCTATGTATTGCCATTGCCTGAGGTCATTCCTTGATAGGGCAAGGTCTCTGATGCCCTGAAGCGGGGATGACGCCGAGCTGAGAAGCGGGATGGAGCGAATGCCGTTACCGGAGAGAATTAACCCTTGCAAGCTGAGATAGTGTCAGTGCCACCAATGAGTAGTCATTGCGACCATACGAGGTAAATTCGCGTAGTGAATTCGCTGTTTGTATCCAATCGTCGAGGTGATTACCCTCAAAATTGAGGGACACAAGTTCTGGAATAGCTGACGAAGATCGAGCACCCAGGGATTCGAGATAGTTATGACCCAATTCCACAGATCGTAAACTCGTCATAAATCTTGTAACGTCCTTGAACTCTGTCCAGGAGATGAGTGTGCTATTCAGTTGAAGCTCGCGAAGACGTGAAAATGCCAGGATTGGAAGTTCATGCTCCAATGGCAAAAAACGATTCCGACTGTCTCTGGTGAACGGAGTGGTTCTCACTCGCCATATAAACACTCACTTCAACGCCAACCTTTCCAAGTGAGGCAGCTCAGCGGTTATGTCCGCTATATCCGTCCAAGTAGCTAGCAAACTCGCAGACAAGTCGAGACCGCGGATGTCTTTCTGATGCTTGAGAAATATAATACGAGAAAATGACCACTGATCTCACTCGGACAAGTCGCAAGAATGTCACCCTTGGCGTCGCCAGTTGCCACTAGCTCGTAGTCGAGACTTGCCTCTCGAAGGCGACCCAGATTACCAAGGTTCCGTCTGATTTTATCGAGGCCGACTGCTTCCACCTCTATGGTGCCTTTGGAGGATCCGAGGACAACTTTTTCAAGAGTATCCGAACCGTGTTCAGTTTCAACGTATTTCATGGTGAGTGCGGTCAGGAACGAGCGCCCGAAAGATAAAGGGGCTGATGGGCGGATGAAAGACCCGGCATTTGGCATGCTTCCGGTAGAAAATTGATTGCACTGGTAAGATGGCCAGAGGAAGAAGGCGTACCAGCAGTTGAAGTACCGTTTCCCGTTCTTGACGCCGTCGTGTCGGCCACGAGTGGGATCATCCCATTCCACGCCGTACCATAGGTCGTCTGTGCCCGTGACACGACCAATGTATTTAATTGTGCCAAGGTGACCAGGGTATAGGTGGAACCTCGTTCCTGTAGTTATCGGGCCCTGGGTGGACATGATCAAGTGATGAATTGGGGACTATTTATGTAATGGTTGTTCTCATACCCAAATTTTGCGGAAGTTGGAACGGCTTTGTTCAGACATTAGAACCACGCTCGGTCGACGGTGATTCCACTTCTACAGTATGCTAGCAGCTACTGTAATTGCAAGAATGTCGCGCAACGGATCATCAGCAGCGCTTGCTAGAACTCGTGCAATTGCTGCCCACATGTCTACAAGCCCTACTCCCCAATTCGACCAGGTAGTCCTTTGTGCTCCTACCACCATCGACTCACCTCTCATTCAACCCAGCCAGTCTTCTTCCAGTCAAATGGATGTGCTCGCACCTACGTGCTCAATAGAGCTAATAAACTCAATGCTTTGAATAGTGAAATGATCATTTCACTGAAATCCCAGCTTGACGTCAGTTGGCGCGAAATCCTTTGTGTCATTCGTGACTGATTCACCTGTGTACTATGTAGATATGGTCCAAGTCCGACCTCTGTCACATGATTATTGGAACTGGACTAGGCCGAGCTTTCTGCGCCGGAGGAGACGTGGCGAGTAAGTATTTCCATCAAAAGAGTGCGCACGCATAGCTTCACGGACCGTAGCCGTTCTGAAGGACTCACTCAAAGAGGCCACGCGTCCAGCGGCAATACAGTTTTTCAAGGACGAGTAAGCACGATGTCGCGAACGCTGTGTTGATTTTTAATTCACTGTATAGGTTTGAGTTGGATTTCGTCCTGTCCCAGCTGCCGAAGCCTTATGTAGCTGTTCTCGACGGCATCACCAGTATGTATGGGATTTAACGTCGCCCTTCTTCTCTGATGTTATATTTGACATCAGTGGGGGGAGGTGTCGGTCTTGCCATTGGTGCACCCTTCAGGATAGCAACGGAGAAGACTTTGTTTGCTATGCCAGAGACCAAAATTGGATACTGTCCGGATGTGGGGGCAAGCTTCTTCCTGTCAAGGATGGACGGGGAGTTAGGCACCTATCTCGCCTTGACATCGGAGACCCTGGTTGGCAGAGAGGTCTTGTAAGTGCAAAACATAGCTTACAAGCCATTACTCACCTCGTTGGCAGTGAGCTTGGCCTTGCGACGCACTATGTTCCCTCAAGGACCATTCCTAGTCTCATGGCTCATCTAGCCGAGTATGAAAACCCGTCGTTCACTCAAATCAACTACACAATCGAGGAACTATACAGCGAACGTCAGCCGGATGAACCATCTGGGAAATTGATAGGTGCTGTCCGCAATGCTCTGAACTCCGCTTTTCGACACAACTCCGTGGAGGAGATACTCGAAAGTTTGGTGACGCTCTCAAGTTCCCCAGATACCCGTGTCAGCGGCTGGGCAAAGCAAACTTTGGAAACTCTTCACATGCGCAGCCCCACGAGTCTTAAAGTGGCACTTGCAGCTATCCGCCGCGGAGGAAACATGGCATTGCGGGATGCTTTGCAGATGGAAATGGGAATTGCGACAGCCTACTGTGTGAGTCATACACCACAAAGGTCGGTGTTTGACGTACGTGACTCGTCTTTTGTAGAGCGGTGCCAGCCCGGATTTCCGCACAGGCATAAGCGCAGTCTTGGTGGACAAAATTCAAGGACGGCCGGCGTGGTCCCCCGACAAGATTGAGGACGTTTCGCCCGAGATTCTGGATCGGTTTTTCGCGAACAATTCCGCGTACCATTCTCAAATGCCGCGACTATCATTTCCTGACATACTCCTGGATCACTCTGTCAGTCCCACGACCTTCGCACTGCCGTCCGAGTCCAAGATTATGGAAATCATCAGATCGACCTGCAAGGATGGTCCTGTTTCACTTCCGGAGTTGCTGTCGGATATGGAGAGCTTCATCAAGCAGAAACTTGGTACTAAGGAGAAAATTCTTGATGTAGTGCACCGCAGATGTCAGGTCGTCGACGATCAAGGGACGACGATCGTGGTTTGGAAAGAGCAGTGACACGGTCTGCGTGGCGATGGTAATAGAACAAGGAGTCACTGGTACACAGACTGCTGACGTGTTTCTGTGAAATGGAAAATACCTTGATGTATTTATAATTGTCGTCTCGGCGACAGGTACCCAGCGGCGGACGTTAACCGACTCAAACGAGTCATTTCGCCGTTGTAAGAAATTCTTACCCCCAAGTGTCTAAGATTCCAATTGATTGATGGCGTTGGCGTGTGGCGTTGGAGGTTACTAGTTACTGCCCAGCCTTTCAATTGCCTCAAGTACCGCCACTCAAGTCGGCTGTTAGCATTGCGACCTTGTTCCAACCTTGCTTGACCCACAACTCTGTGCGTGCTGAAACACAAATCGACATGACAACATCGAGCGAACACCTCTTACTCAGCAAACGACATCCTATGATACCGCGGTCGCAGAGACCAAGGACCCGTCTCACTGGGACGTACCGTTGCAGACTTGTCGTTAGATGGCTCTTTACTCCCACCGCAAGCCCGCACCACGAGAGCGAATCCACGGGGTCACTGGACTACGCATGAGTTTGCATGAAATCTCCAGCTTGCACAGCTTACGCGGGGACTAAGCCCGCAGCACAACCATGGGCGGTGGGAATCGGATTCTATGTGAAAAAGATGACCGGAACTACATAAAACAATTGTCAGCGTCGGCGCACAGCAAGTGCATCGAGGCACGTCCAGCGTTGAGACGAAGACTGCAGGTGAAGCATTCGCCGAATACAGTACGCTATGATACTACTTGCTCTGTTAGTTTCCCAACAACACGACAAGTATGCGGTGGTAGATCCCAATCTCTCGGCAGCAACACGTGGTTTGTAAAGTCGACAGCACTGTATATCTGTGCAAACCGGACTGATCTCTCGATTGATTGGGCTAGATCAGCGGTGGTAACGCTCGGTCACCGCGTCACCGCGACATGAAAACCAGGCGCTTGCTTTGTCCGCAACGAAGGACAAAAATAGCAAAGTTTACAAGTATGTGGAAGCGTTGCACTCCGGATCCGTAGAATGCGCAAAGAAATGATGATTCGACCACAGGACTGCCGGGATGTGTCGTTCCTGGCCGACCTGCTGACGAGTTCACTCGACCTTTCAGGACTAAAGCACAGATGTGACACGGCCAATCGATGATTGGAGATCGAACTATGTTTTTCTGTGAGAAGGGTCGCAAACCAGAATCGGATCTTACGGAGGTAATTCACGAAACGGGCGTACGGTGATGCCGTTTGAGCAGTAAGATGCCAGCCACTGCAGCTCTGTGACTAGGTTACCTCGCTGATGTGATCCATTGGGAGACTTGCAGTGGTATGTGGTGTATAAAAGGAACCAGCTCAGTGACAGGTATTTGCTCAATCTGACTCTTTGCCTTCTCTCGTTAACTTACCATGTATCCGGTCGACCTCCTACCCTCGCCCTTCCACCTACTTAATGATGCACTATGGGTCCTGCAGTCTCTGCGAGCAAGCGGACGGGTGTCGCCTGAGGTGCACCCCATCCCCGCGGACTTCGACGTAAACATCCAGACCGACACGGGTTTCTTCCCACCACAACCACTTCCTAAACTGCAGAAGCCATTCAACGTGTGGGAGGATGCTCTATCACAAGCACAGGACGTGCTGAAGCTTGGAGAGGACCTAGTTGGGGACCACTCTAGCGAACGAGCCGAGGGCGAACTTTGGCGAGAGCAAATACGTTCTGTAAGTTCTGAGAATGTTTCTTATATGATATGAGTGCTTATCCAAACAACAGCTCCCGATACTCACTACAGAAACACTCCACGAGGACCCACAACTTCTCCGTCGTGCCCACAAGGTTCTGGCATTCCTCGTGCACTTCTACGTGCACTCAATCCCTCCAGACGCCATTGATGGACCGATATTGGTCCCACGTTCGCTGGTAGCACCGCTTATGACAGTTTCACACGTGCTAAGATTGGCCCCAGTCCTTACGTTCGCAGACACCGTTCTTTGGAACTGGGAGCTTGTCAATCCCAAGCTACCTGTTACCATTGAAAACATGCGATTTGACCAGGAGCTATTCTCGGGAACGGAGGATGAGCAGAATTTCTACTTCGCATCGGCCAGGGCGGAGATGATTGGGGTGCAAATGCTCCATATCTTCAATGATTACCACAATCTTCCAAACGTCACGGACTTGACATCCATTTGCAAGATTAACAGGCTACTCACTCGACTGACCACGGTCATCCAAGAGATCGATGTTGGTGTGCAGTCCGTGCGCCAAATCGTTGACCCCCATGTGTTCTATTGGGAGGTCCGTCCCTGGTTCAATGGAAGCGCAAGCGGCCCTTCCGCACCGGCATGGATATACGAAGGGGTCGGTGATACGTCAAAGCTCGATCTTAGCGGACCATCTGCTGGACAGAGCAGCGTCATGCACGCACTTGACCTCTTTCTCGACATCGACCACAAGCTTCGACAGCGGCGATACCCTGCACCGTCAGATGCGAACAAACGGGCGGACCACGGCTTCATGGAACGTATGCGGCGCTACATGCCGGGTCGGCACAGAGACTACCTGACATATATTGCTGAATACCCTCGCCCTATCAGAGAGGTCGCTCAGAACACACCAGCAGTCAGAGAGGCGTATAACACTGCTGTCACGACGTTGAAGAAACTGAGGGATTCTCACATGCGTATTGCATGCCTATACGTCGTCACGATGTCGCGGTCCACGAAACCACCTGTGGGCTGCCCCATGTTTGCGATGGCGGAGAGAATGGAAAGAGAAGCGGCCAAGTCGGGACCCGTGACCGGAACGGGAGGTAACGAGGTCTCGTTGCTACTCAAGGCCGGGAGAGATGCGACTGCGCGCGCGGTTGTGAAGAATTAATGTTGTCAAGTTGACGCCCTATGCTCACCGCTAATTACTTTATCCAGCTGGCCATACTATTATTATTCCTTGCAGATTGTAGCGGACAGATATATTTATTGGCTGACTCTTTTGTATCGATTAGTATCTTGCTTACCCTGTAGAACACTATTACTTGGTTGACAGAGCGTACCTAAGTTATCGTTTGTGTAGCACAAATGGCGATTATTCTTGTCCGGGTTCATGACCATAGCTCGACACGTTGGATGCAAGCAATGTCTTAATACCCAGCCAGTGCTATCTTCCCGGAAGGTCGCTGGCACCCGAGACTTGAGTTTGAAGGGACATATGGGCACGATGCTTTATTCATAATTGCTAGTCCATTGCGCTAGACAACGAGAACATTCATTCTCACTATATTCAACCAGTGTGATCACTGATAGAAACGGAATCATTCGAGTGCACCTTCAAGTTGTATGCTCTGACTTCCGCATACGTATCATTTCGCAGGCATCGTCGCAATAAATCACATGCATCATGTCATGCCATGATGATCAGTTCTTCCTTTCATCGCGTGAGGTAGCCGCAGCAAAAGTCTCATCGCAAAGCGAACAACAGAGGGAAGTGCCATACAGCTACGCGATCGCCGCAGGGACATGAGATATAGCCCGTGTGAGGTATGGGATCCAGAAGGACGGGGTGAATCAAGCATGAAGCTAACCAAGTGAAGATGCAGTCAGATTACAAGCTTGGGTAGATTTGCTTGTTCGCTGCCAGTGGGATGTTCCCAAGATTTTAAATTGCGTGTAATAATGATTCGTTTATGGTGACCCGTGCAGTTTCAATGCAGATAGTTAGGTGCTAGAGATACATCAATAACGCAATCATAGCATTCGTACACGGACGTCGACAGCTAATAATACTATGGTGGATCTAGTGGGTAATGGTATACTTTCCTGAATATCTGCCAAACGATACCCAAACCCTCTAGGACCCTATCAACAGTTTTCCGAGCAGCTGGAGGGAAATCTACTCGAATTTTTGACCACTCAAATGGGAATGCGGTGATCGGGACAAGAGAGTTCTCACTGAGGCGCGGGGAAGGGGATGGTGTGGGTGTCGATATGAATGTGGTTGTGTCAATCTGAGATCGATCACTGGTGTGTATACTCGGGGTGGGGGGTGTCGGGTCAGCGGATGCCGCTGTGATGATGGACACACTTGATGTGGACGAAGCGGTTGTGGTCTGACTGTTCACGTTGTCAGTCTCTGTTGCTGCCCTCGGCGATGGGAGAAGGATGGTAGTTGTGATGTATATTGTTTCAATGGAAGGGCCTGGGATCTTGTCGTAATCAAAGTTGCGAACAACCTGGAAACGATCGAGAGACTGCCGCATATGCTTGAACTCGGTGCCGAGATTGATCAGGAGCGTGAGAACAACGACGCCGGTAAAGATCCAAAGGAATAAAAGGAAAAGTTTCCCCAGCGACAGCCATCCCATGCGAATACGGGAGCTATGCCGTTCGACAGCAAGAGATAGCGTAGGGGTAAAAAATCGATCTAACGAGTAATGCAAGAGTCTGTAGCCTTCCAGGGACTTTTGTTGGTGAGCAAAGTTTGACCGCAATGTCACCATTTCTAGATCGGTAATTAGTGGTCACTACTCTATGGATAACAAAGACTGAATGCATACCTAAGTAGGTCTCCACCCTCACTTCGAGCCGACCGACAGGCAGTGCAAAAGTTGGAATCAATATATCGAAGTTCGTCTTTCCTTTGGCATTTCTCTTCGAGTCCTTGGATTTCGCAATCTCGCTGACGACGTAGTCCACTGTGACCAAGCCTCCTTGGTCACCACGAACCTTGACCCACGTGACCCAGTTGTTCCGGGTCTTTTCGTCGTAGGATGGTACAAGGTCAATCATAGGTCTCTTGTCTCGTTCAGCGAACGCGCTACTCTCGTAGCGTACAGGGACACCGTCAATGCTCACACTGACAATGTCAACTTGATACTCTCTTCCGGGTGATAAGGATACCGCTTGGGCGAGGCCGAATTCAAGCCAGTCCGAGTCTGTGTCAGATGGGGCGTGCATATGGACGCGGACAGCGTGAGCGTCTGGGTGACTGGCTCCATTGAGAAACAACGGGGTCACAGTGACATCAACAGAAGGGATCATTAGTGGCCCGTCACGTTTCCGCCTCATCAATCCGCCATGAATGGGCGCCAATGGCAGAGGGCTGAGCGCAGCCTTATTCCTGTTCAGTGGAGTGTGCTGGAGCGAGAGCCGCGGATCATCTATAACCTGTTCTCCACCCCGTTGCGAGATAGCCGTGCGTGAGATGGGACGAAGCGCTATTCGTGCGCCATCATTCCCGCATCGGTTTATCGCATTGCGTTGTAACACTGTTTTTCTTGTCTGAGCGTCCCGTATATCGCCAGAAATGTAGTAGACCTCAACGGTGCTACCTTCGGTTTCGTTTCTAACGATCGTCGAAACTGTTTCCGAGTCGGCAGCGAGGACGCAAAAGCGTGGCAAGACGATGGGGTTGATATCCGACTCACTACCCGACCCATGCCCGTTCGCTATGGGAGGACGATGTCGCGAGAGGATAAGGACAGTGCCAGTAATGGAGAAGGTGAAGACGTTTTTTGAGGGCGGGATAATGTCATTCATGTTGATATGGATTGTGATAGGGACTGCAGGTGATCGAGATGAAGCCACAGCATCCGAAGAGGCACGGCTGCGCCCCTCGGACATGGGAGGGAGCGAACTGACGGAAGATAGTGTACCGGAAGGTGTCAAAGAAGTTGGTGAACTCTCGAACGAGTAGTCGGGAAGATGGTCATTAGGCAGCGGCGCGCGCAGTAAGGATGGCGTTGAAAAAGAATCTTGTTGAGTGGTTATTGGAGGCGCATACAGCATGCTACTAGTGGACATGCCAGTGGGGAACTCGAGCGAGGGTTGCCTGGATACGGACGTAGAAGGTGGACCAACATCGAAACCAGTGTAACCAGTACCACCGGCGACAGTCCACTTCGCATCCTGTCCAGGTGGCCAGACAACATCGGCACCTTTAACCTCAAGCCCAATGTCCATACCCAGCATAGTAGCCACACCAGGGAACCAGATGCCCTTGCAGGTTCCTTTGTATTCTAAACGCATCAGGATGCCCTCACGACCACTGGACGGATCCTGAACTTTGCTTAAGACTGCAGTGGTCAATTCGCCTGCGGCCTCCTTCACGCCAACACGGCGCCGACCATCGCTGTTGGCAATGTTTTTGGTAGGCTGTGCCCAGCGTACGCGCAAGCGATCAGTTGATGGGAAAGTCCCTTGCACCAGGATGCCCCCAGAGGGCCCGTCCGTGTATGCTGACGAGTCAGACGACTCGTCGTCTGCCATGTCAGCAGATGAACCCGAGCGGGAAGTAGTGCGTGTGACATGGGGTTCAGATGCCAATTCCCAAGCACCGGGATCTTCGTCCGCAGAGGAAAGTGAGGCCATGGATGAAGAAGTGCTTGTTGTGGTTGGTGGGTATATGCGCAATTTGATGCTATTGGACAGGCAACGCGGAACAGGGATAGTAATCTAACGGACCATGAAATTGCAGCACATAGAAACAAGGAATGCTACCTACTAGAAAAGGTGCCTTTGGAGGACGGGAGGTGTATGGGATCCAGAGCTCTATAGCAGCCATGAAATGCATGTTGTTCCGTTCGCTGACAGAGGGTCGTCTCATCTGAGTGGCAGAAAAGGTGGAAACACGCGGTGTACTTTCCCCAGCGTTAAAGCGAGGAGGAAAGTCGTTTGGCAGAATATAGGAGATGTTGTATCCACTGACAATGATATGACCGGTATACTTTTCATCCAGTGGGGGTGTGTTGGGGAGGACCGAGGAGGTGGCTGAAGAGGAGGTGCGGGTTGAGTGTCCTGTAGATGAGGCGGGTGTTGGCACACCGAATACCGAGAGGTACGACTTTTGAGAGAGCGCGGGTAAATGAAGAGCGCGAGCTGCATTGTTAAGGAGGGGGAAAGAGGTGGAAGAAAAGTTGTAGGGTGCAGAGTGGATGTCGAGAGGATGGACTTGAGCGGAGAGCAATTTCAAGTTCTCCTCTGACGTGTATGGTTAGCGAAGGTTGGAGAGGAAATGACTGAGATGGTCGTACCTGGAAACAATGGGAGTGTTGAGCCGGGAGAAACGCTATCCATCGGGATGGAGAGCTGCGTGGAATGAGAGATAAGAATGGGTGTGGAATAGAGCGGTCACACCTTGAGATACATCCTGATAGTGGCACCATCGCCGCCTTGTTTTGCTTTTCCCTCGAGGGCAAGGCGGGTGACGACGTTGAGTTTTGGCTGTGGGGTAGTGGTGAACTGGGATGAGCCAGCGACGGAGAGGGGAGGACTGGCAGCGCGTTTGTGACGTGAATTGGGGGGAGTGTGCATCATCGTGATCAACGACGCGTGAGGGATGTTGTACGACGCGTCTCGCTAGCTGGCTCGCGCGTGAGAGACAGAAGCGGAAGAAGCAACGACAACTGCACCTGCTAGCACGTGACATGTAATGACTGGGTGGGTACTCGACATCTGACACTCGAGCTACTTATGAAATCGTGACCTGCTCGCATGCTTCTTCCCGTTTCTCTCCGTCGTCTCTCGTCTCTTCCTTTCAACTTCCATCGCACCCTCGCCATGGCTACTCCAGATTGGAAACCCATTCCACAGCGTGACTCAATTCCCCCGTACTCGGTCTTCACAAAGTCCATAGTAAAATCTCACTTGGATCAGAGGCAATATCGAGTCATACGCCTTGAGAATGATCTCACCGCCATCCTGATACACGACCCGTACACAGAACATGCCGCCGTTAGTCTCGATGTTGCCGTCGGCCACCTCTCTGACCCCGTCAGTAGCACCTTATCGCCAACCTTTGGCCCATTTCATTCTCTGCACGCATGCTTATAACCCGGTCTTCTCTAGGTCGACATGCCAGGTTTGGCTCACTTCTGCGAGCACTTGTTATTCATGGTATGCAGAGCGATCGTTGCCGTGACGCGTCTCTTCTAAGATAACTTTAGGGTACACAACAATTTCCCAAGGAGAATGAGTATTCCGAGGTATGTTGCTTTTTCTAAAACGTTACCCACAGCTATCAATCCTCCGCTATCCAGTATCTATCTAAGAATAGCGGCGGTTCAAACGCGTACACGTCATCATCGAACACCAACTATCACTTCCACGTGTCCCCTACTGCCCTTTCGGGTGCTATCAAGAGATTTGCCGGCTTCTTCCACAGCCCCCTCTTTGCACCATCCTGTACAGCTCGGGAGCTCAACGCTGTCGACTCAGAACATAAGAAAAACCACCAGGCAGACCCTTGGCGAATTTTCCAGCTTAACAAGACTTTAACCAAGCACGGTCACCCTTGGAACAAATTTGGTACCGGCAACCGCGACACACTGAGTGCAGCCGGGAGGGAGGCCAAAGCCAAGGGAAAATTACTTACTAATGGAAATGTAAAGGGCCACATCGACGTAACTGGCTCTGCTGCATTCTCCCCGGTATCGTCGAGGGTGCCTTCGCCAACTCCATCCTCTGGCTCGGCGTCAAGTGAGGCTGAGCCGGATGGAGGAACAGTGGGTCGTGAGACCCGCCGTAGGTTGCTCCAATGGTGGACTGAAGAATACTGCGCAAGTCGGATGAATGTCTGTGTGATTGGTAGAGGTACGTTAAAATCGAAGCTTGCTCTATTTTTCGGTGTCAATCTCGATCAACAGAATCACTGGACGAACTGTCCGACATGGTTTCTCGGCACTTTTCGCTCGTCCTGAAGCATCGCCAAGACCTACTCCCGATCATTCATGACCATCCGTTTGGGCCCAATGAGATGGGTGTGAGTCCGTTGAACATCCACATCTGAATTTCTATAGAACCCGTTCCTTTCTAGACTCTTGTGCGCGTCCAGACAATTATGTCTTTCCATGCAGTCGAGTTATCTTTCCCTCTCGCCTGGCCGCCGTCACTCTGGGAGTACAAACCTGCTCATTTCCTGTCCCACTTTCTCGGACATGAAGGCCCCGGGTCTTTGCATTCTCATCTTAAAGGTAAAGGATGGATCACATCCTTAAATGCAGCTCCCCAGACCCTCGGACGTGGTTTTGCAATGTTCAAAACAACTATACACCTAACGAGAGAAGGTTTCGGTATGCCATTATTTGTCTTTGCAACAGGCAACCGGTGCTCATGGCGTTCCGTAGACAATTATCGTTCTGTTGTCCTTGCCACGTTCAAATATCTCTCGCTCCTTCGATCTTCTGAGATTCCTTCTTGGTACCAGTCTGAAGTGGCGACGATATCAAGAACATGTTTCGAGTTCGCAGAAAAGCGTGCAGCGGAAGCATACGCGGTTTCTATCACCGAAAGAATGTCATGGCCAGTCCCTACCGAGAAAACCCTTTCCGCTTCCGTGCTGATCTCCGAGTGGGAAGACGAGGCAGGTTTGCAGGAAGTACGAGACGCGCTAAAAGATATCCAGATATGCACAGGTCGTGTGGTGTTGATGGCCAAGAAAGAAGAACACGAGCGTATTTCAGGAGAACTGCAGTGGCAGACTGAAAAATGGTATGGTACGGGTTACACCGTCGAGCGATGGGATAGTGAATTTTTGGCTCGGGTATGTAAGCTAGCATTCCGATAATAGCGAGTCAACTAATATGTCTTACAACAAGGCACAAGGTCCTAATGATGTTCAAGAACTCCGTCTTCCCAGCAGGAATGAGTTCATACCAACTAACCTTGACGTTGAGAAACGCGAGGTCTCCGAGGTACGGTGTCCTCCCATGCACAATGTATTGTTGCCAACGTCACATCAAAAGCCTCAAAGGCGACCTCTTCTCATCTACGAAACTGAGATATCACAAGTTTGGCACAAGAAGGATGACCAGTTCTGGCTCCCGAAGGCAAGCGTGGTCATCGAAATCCGCAGGTAACGTCAATATACTTCAAGCCATGCCAGGAAATCGCTCATTATCCAATCTCAGTCCCATTGCAAACGATACCCCGCGTGCTGGCGTGTTGACACGGTGAGAAGTAGTCTGTATATCCCTGTGATGCGGCTTTAGATCATGTGCAGCCTTTTCTCAGATCTCGTCAACGACTCGCTTACAGAATATACATACGATGCAGATTTAGCTGGCCTTGCGTATAACTTGGGTGCACACAATCTGGGATTTGCAATATCTCTTAAAGGATACAATGATAAGTTACCCGACCTTACCCGGCGTGTCATCGAGGCAGTCAGGAATCTGCAAGTACGTCAAGACCGGCTGGAAGTCATGAAAGAGAAGGTGAATGAGTTCTTCCTTCATTGCTGTCCCTGCCAAGCTAACATGTCGGGTTTAGCTCAAGCGTCAGTGGGAAAACTTTTTCGTGTCCCAAAGCTACCAGCTTTCGGACTATTACGCGCGACGTATCCTTACGCACGGTGCATGGACAGTCGAGGAGCAGCTACAAGAAATCTCTGGTGGGTTTGTTTTATGTTGACAGCGAAGTCTAGTCCATGGAGGCTGTGAACCATTAGGTATCACTACGGAAGAAGTGGAGTCCCACACCGCTCGGCTCCTCGCGCATGTCAACATCCGGGTGCTTGCGCTGGGCAACTTGTATAAGGATGTATGCGCTCGTTGCACGGTATTATTCCATGTCAATTAATGAGCCTCATCTAGCAAGCCATCGCATTGTCAAAGGATGTTGAACACATACTTCGTTCGAAACCGCTGTCGTCAATACCCACGGATCTTTGCCTTATCCTCCCTGAAGGTATGACTTGTACTTACCTTCACGGATGTATCTGACGTCAAGGTAGGATGCAACTACGCATGGACTACCCCGGTACCAAACCCAAATGAACCAAACTCGGCACTGTCGTACTACCTTCACCTCGGTCAATTGACGAATCCGCGGCAACGGGTAGTCGGTTTACTTCTCGTGCAGATAATGTCAGAACCTGCATTCGATGCTCTCCGAACCAAAGAGCAGTTAGGATACATTGTCTCATGCTCGCGGTGGAATCTTCCTGGAGACTCGCAATTTGGTCTTCGCATCCTTGTGCAGAGCGAGCGCAAATGTGGTTACCTCGAAGAACGCGTAGAAGCATTCCTAGAGACCATGGACCAAAAAATTCAGGGAATGGACTCTGGGGAATTCCACGACTTCAAGAGTGGTTTGCAACAGAAATGGAAAGAGCCCTCGAAGAACCTAGCGGAAGAGGCGTCACGGTATTGGTCACAGATCGATTCGGGATATCTCGACTTCCTGCGAGGTGAGTGCGAGCCCGCATGTTTTCTATGCGTGTATAACACTCTTGTCCCTTGATTTATAGGTTGTGAGGATGCCAATTTGCTTGAGAAAGTGGAGAAACAGGCAGTTTTAGATCTTTTCCGAGAGCGTGCCCATCCCCAGGCGAGGGAGCGCGCCAAACTTTCGATCCATCTGCAGTCACAAAAGCCGCGGCCCCCCCGGGTCAGCACCGAGGCCATGAAAGCCTTCGAAACCCACCTCCAGGAAGCCAACATTATTGTCGACATCGCAGCTGTTAAGGAGGAGTTTGACGAAGCGACCCCTACTGCAATAGATTTTATTAACACGTGGCGGGAGGTTTTGACAGAAGATAGGATATCCAATGCAGATGCTCGGGGTCTGTTGGAGCAGATTCCTGCATTGATAGAGCAGTATCCCGTCCCGGGTGAAGACGTTGATGGATTGCCCGTCGGTGTGACGCCCATTAAAGACCTGAACATCTTCAAAGCAACGTTGCAGATCTCGGACCCACCCAGGCCTCTCGTTAAGTGGAATGATCTGCCAACATCCAATCTCTAGCTGACGGAGATGGGATTAATATTGTGTATTCATGTTACTTTGGAGATAAATGTAGATAGATCATGTATGTACAAGTGTACTGGATAAACTTGGCGAAATCTCGCCGAATGAGTGACTCATCGCAGGCTCATTGCTGCTTGGTCTACCAGAGCTCAACGTTCAACCACGATATTCACCGCGCATCCAACACAGCCCATCATCGACTCATCGGTCGTCTTCAAAGTAAATCTTGGTGGTATCCCCAGAGTCCAGACCCAATAATTCTCCGCTTCCTATGGATCACGGAATGTCAGGCGAACCGTTGGGTCCGTAACGATCCCAGCAGCAGCCTCGACGTCTTACCAAGAATCCCGCACGATTTTTCACTTTTCAAACTGCAGATCCAATGTCAGTTCCACACCAATGTCTGAGGTCCCCAAGCATAGGTCCGGACATTCAAATACACACGTCCTTTCCGTCGTTGAAAACGGACGTCGAAGTACCTCAAGATGATAACAGAACAACTCGAAGTTAGTTCTCAATGTTGTTATTGTTGCAACGAGCTGGGCGCATTTCTGCGTTTAGCTTGCGCTCTCATTGATTATTTTCGACTTGCTGGTCATCGTCGAATTCTTGTATCGAGCGCTCCTGGCTTGAGATCTCAGTGTGGATACGCTACCCCAAGCGCGGAGAACGCATACCGTGTGTCCTTTCACTATGGTCCCGCACTTAGAAGATGCGGTGAATACGGACACTCAAACCCAAGCCAAATGCCCGGGAGCCGAATGTCGGGGAGTCGGGGTCGGGACTGCTCAGAAACCCTCTCAACTGTATCATAAATTTGTGACTGTATTTATGTAAGTTCAGGTTTCTCATCGTTTCTTCAGCTTGAGGAAGCTAATTTTAGCTCTCAAGGGAAACTGGTCCCAGAGATCAAGCTCAAGCTCAGCCGCCATCGCGGGGCAATATTTCAATACGGATACTGCCAGACCCTGGTGTTTTTGTAGAGTCCACACAGCCGGCCCCGCCACTCACGATGCCTGTTATCCTATTAGATTTCGTTCTCTGCTGTTGACAATAATCTCCCGCCTCATCGAGTTGAATGGCTAATGCAATTAATGATTTATGATGACGGGATGACAGGCAATATGTTGGCAGTTGAACGTTGCAACGTTGAGCCGCGGTAGTTGGTAAGTTATATATAAAGTGTTGCTCCCACTCTATACACTGCCTTCGAGTGAATAAATACAGGAAGCCATGCGGCTGAAGACCCTACAAGCAATACCTTGGGGCACGGTACTTTTAGTCAAGATGTCATATTCTTGAAATTTTCCCTCTAATCATGTCCGCCCCCGGGAATGCCACAATAAAAATGTCTCTCGA
Source organism: Neoboletus subvelutipes (assembly GCA_003316035.1). NCBI lineage: Eukaryota > Fungi > Basidiomycota > Agaricomycetes > Boletales > Boletaceae > Neoboletus > Neoboletus subvelutipes. The sequence continues at coordinate 95,075 of QFEF01006086.1, read as the reverse complement.
AGAGAGCATTTCCCATATCCATATTGCGTACACGAACCCTATCTGCTAATTTATTGGGCTTGACCGGAGCAGGTGGTCCTCAACGCCGATCTACCCAGAGTCATGAGGAGTACGTGGGCGAATGTTTGAACTTAGCCACTGATGCTCATTCAAGTCCAGTTGTCGTGACCACTTTACATGCCCTATCTATCTCGCTAACGTGTTTTCGGTTGTGGTATCGAACATGGAAGTCTCAACTGTGGTGGGAGGACTGTTGGGCTGGGATAGCCCTAGTAGCAGAGACGATCAGCCTGGTACGTTCCTACGCTTACTTTACACCAGGATGTGACCCATCGTTAGATCTCTGTATGGTTTATACTGAACCCTACTGGTACGTCCTGAGGGGAACACTCAACACAGCTAGATCTATAACAACGTCGGGTGACGCAGGGCGCATAATCGCGGTCTGGAATTTGATGGTCGGATTCACGATCTGTTTGTGGTGCGTGGATCATCCTCTTTCACGAGTGAACTTATGTAGACTTAGCCCTCAGGTCGGCGCGATTAAGTATCGTATGTTCGGTCGTCCGTCTCACCCCCAAAGGTTGGAAGCTGCGAAAGATGGCGATCGCTTCAGCTGCGGTGTTTATCATCATGTTTCTGTCGCTGCTCTTTCAAAAGATATACTATTGTGCACATGACACATGGTGGTATGCTCTTGAGCCGATTACTTGTCCCCTGGGAACTACCGTTATTGCCTTGCAGTTATCCAGTAAGTTTTCAACGCGGCATGCCCAAATCTCGAAAGCAGATCTGACTCCAATCTTGAAGCCGATGTGATCTCCGATATCGTCCTCGTGATATTGCCCATACAACTTGTGCGAGAAGGCAGCGTTTCTCGAGATCAGCGCATCATATTACTGTCTGTGTTCTCAAGCAGCATTCTGATCTCTCTGATCAGTGTCGTACACTTCATTTTCATGATCGAACCTGGCACGTACGTACAGACGATCACAGCACAACTCGAAGTATGTCATATCAACCTTCCATGGACTGTTCACTCAGTACATGCATTAGATTGCACTGTCGGTCATTGTTTGCGATTTGTTGGTCGTTGTCACTTGCATCTACAAGCTCTTGCAGCGGAAGGGATTAGATTCTGCTCGGGGACCCACCGCCGCTACGACGCGCACTGTGTGTTTCACGACTATAGTCGATATGAATGGGTTAGAACGTCGGGGGGAGTGGTCGTTCGCAGACAATGACCGTAAATCCATCCCCAAGAATGTTATCAAGGGACAACGCCCTAATGTGCCGGAAACACAACAGTCTTAGTTGTGATGTCATGTATCACTTCAGTGTAAAGATATTTCCTGAATGGACGATTGCAGAGTGAATTATATCGACTAACTCGGGTAGGATGCACAGCCTAGGGTTGAATACCACCACAGCGCAGTTATCATCAACAACCTTACTCAACGACCATAAGGAACATTGTGAAGGCTTCTGTCGTCTATACTAGTCAAAAAAAAAGTAGAGGGTCAAAATGTCAGACAACTAGAAATGTGATCTTGGCCACAAAGAATAACTATAACCTGCAGAACGAAAGCGAAGACACTGCGCAATGTTGCAACATACCCATACTACTGACTTACCGGCACGTACCAGGTGGCCGCACATAGTACTGTCTTCGACCAGAAGATTTCAAACGAATGCGCGACTCCTTGGTGAGGTATATCTACGATCGATACAGTCTTTGTTCCTTTGGGGTCGAGCAAGGTCGCATGGCAGTCGTAATATTCGTTTAGACCCAGGCCAAACATACTAGGATCAAGCAGGATCACATGCAAATGCGTCGAGAGTAATGCATTAATGTTGAAACATTTTCAATCCGAGTTCAATATGGAAATACCTAGCCGTTGCCAAAAGCAGTCTAGAGTTGAAGTGTAAAAAATAAAACACAATCACAATTTTATCCCCTACCACGGAGAAGACATCTACATCCATGCCTTTCGGTAAAATACGTGAGTGACGGGGGAAAGTTGTTGATTCGAAAGGAAATCGAGCGTACAAGAATGGGACCAGGGAATGAGTGCAGTGGACAACAATGACAAGACAACGGAACATGCGATGACTACATTACGGGCAGGATGCTGGGCGCGATGGATTACTTCTTCCTGGGGTTGGCCTTGGCAACAGCCGGTTGGGGTTGTGCAGGTGGCACGTAGTTTTTAGGGCGACGGAAAAGGAGGACATGGGGTTCTGGGGCTGTAACTTGGAATCAGAATTCTCAAAGCGAAAAAGAAGACAGGTCAGACCATGAACTTCGTAATGTTGCCACCCTAGGCTTTGAGTGATACCAATCCCCCTCCACTCTGCTTCTGTGAGGAGCCGAAGTGTACCTTCCTTCTCATCGAAGAGCTCCTTTGGTATCAACTTCAAAAGAGGTTTTGGTAAGATGACGTGGCGGTATTCATAATGATCGTCTGAGTATCTGTCGGAATAGTTTATTCTGTGGGCTGTCATCAATCCTCTGGTTTAGGGTAATCGGGCGATGACCTACTTCTCAATGTATTCCTCAAGCTTGTTATGAGTCGTGCGGTCTGCCATCTTTCCGGACAGCGGATATATGCGGGTAAAGGAGATGCTGGATCTTTGAATGAAACCTTGCTTGTGTACCGTCAGCACTTCGGACAACTCACTGCGATTAAATCAAGACCACAATGGCGTGACTACGCGTCAGTGACAACTGTCACGCTCTGCAGAAAGGGTTCAGGGGCATCGCGAGTGGAATCTGACGCGTTTTGTTCCTAACCATCATGGATCACAACAATTGGATTGTTGGGAACTGGGTCCCAAGGCGGAGCAACAATTTTCGGCCTCATGACGATGGATTCAATATAGAACGGTTTTCATCTCCAATTCCAGATGCTTTCCACATCCACCGCGAACTCCCTGGTTTTTGGAACAACACTGGTGAGTGTATGCACCTTACCTGCCTTATATATTATTATATGCTGCACCAGACCCGTCTCCGTCTCCGCCAGCATTTCAGGGAGGGAGTTATGCCCACTCTCTGTTGCCTTCTGTGAGACATTACAGTGACGGACAAGATCACAGCGAGGCACAGTTTTTCGGCTCTCCCAGTCGACCATTTAGTCGTACCCCATCGTACGAGGAGCGTGGTAAGTGCTTGTTCCATTTCCATGTACTTTCACCACCTCCGACCTTTCTATCCGATAGAACATTCCAACTATAATACACGTTTGGATAGTTTGGAGATGTCGGAGTTGCATCACCCGAATAACTTAGATCGGTATTCTTCTCGGTTATCCCGCCCAACCAACCCAAACGAACGTACCCCTGTTTGCCACGTTGCTTCTCGCAACGAGAATACCACACGGAATGGATTTAGGTGGAGACTACGCCCCGTTTCTGAATTGCGTACGTCGACAAGCATGTATTGTCCATTTCTCATTAATTGTCGATCTCAGCTGACAGGTTCCGTGGGGCATTCAAATTCGGGGTATTCAATGCGGTACAATCAGCATGTTTTGACCAGGTTCGAATCTGTTTACATGAGCGAGATGGAACATCACTACTTTCTGCAGGTCCTACATTCGGAGGAAAATCTGGTAAATATACCCTTAAATGATCTGATTTCATCACTGAAAAGCTCACAGGTTATCAGTGGTCGGTTCTGTGACTTGCCATTGCCCATGATCCCCTGACTCCTGTTAGCGCCCACTGGAAGTGGAAAGACTGTTCTTTTCGAGCTGAGCATGATTCGAATGCTGACACAGACCATGAATGATGTACGATCCGCCAAGTGTGTTTATGTTGCGCCAACAAAGGTCAGGCTTTCTTTCTCGACTTCAGTTTTTTTACTGAAGATTTTCAGGCATTATGCAACGAGAAGCATAATGAATGGATTGTAAAATTTGGAGGGCTTGGTGTTAAATGTAGGGCCCTTGCAAGGGCCGAGGCTATATTATTGATCCGCCTCTATCTCCGTCAGGCTGCGAATTAACTGGTGATACACTTTCGTTAGGAAGAGGAGTTTGGGGCGATGCGAAAAGTTCACACATAATGTGCGTATCAGGCAAGCCCTGACAGTACCCTGCTGATGAGTTGATTGACACATCGCATTCACAGCGTAACAACAGTGAAGTTTTATACCGCTTTTTCTTCTGAGTGTCGGTTTATATCATTTTAGGCTGAAAAGTGGGACAGCTTGACGCGAAATTGGTGCGTTTTCACCCGTTCGCGAGCAAGTTTTGCGATGACCATTGGGTTAGGGCGGATCATTCTGGGATACTATCCCAGGTCAAATTATTCCTCGTGGACGAAGTACGTCAATTACATTGCCTGAGGAAAGTGTATAAACCATCCAGATCATATGCAGGTCCACGTCCTGAATGAATCACGAGGAAGCACTCTGGAAGTCATAATTTCCCGTATGAAAGCACGTGGATCCGGCATCCGATTTCTTCTTATTTCCGCTACTGTTCCGAATGTGGACGATGTTGCATGCTGGATTGGAAGCAGTGACAGCAGCGACCAGCCTGCTAGAATATTACAGGTTGATTTACCTCTCCGTGGTTGTAGTCCCCTAACAAGGATTTGCAGTTCGGTGAAGAATTCCGGCCCTGCAAACTTACAAAATTCGTCTACGGTGTGGCAAAACCCAAGGGCCAGAATGATTTTGCATATGCCCGTACCCTCGACTTGCGCCTGTTCTCTATAATACAGCAGCACTCAACCAACAAGTCAATCCTCGTCTTCTGCCCTACTAGGAGAGGTATGCGGGAGTCCATGACCTCTGACATGGAGAGAGCTTACTAGTTTGATGCCTCACACAGGCACGTTGGATACAGCTAAACAGTTAGCAAAGGACTTTGAACAGGCCATGAAGAGGAAAAAGAATCTACCATGGCCACCTCCTACACGGTATACTTTATCCATTCCCCACGATTCTGTGCTCATCTTCGTTCAGTATCGATCAGAAGTTTCATGACAAGGACTTGGCGGGTGCGTCCATGTAGTTGGTAGATGCTGGCGAACCCTGACAACGTGATAGCTCTTGCATCTGTGGGAATCGCCGTTCACCACGCCGGCTTGAATACAGACGATAGGAAAGCGGTGGAAGAGTTATATTTACGAAAAGCTCTGCGCGTCTTAGTCGCTACATCTGTATGAATTTTTTTCCATCCACACTTACTGCTCTCACTGTCCCCTAGACCCTAGCGGTTGGCGTTAATTTGCGTAAGTTCGTTGTTGCCAGCGATGGCTAACACCTCACCATCATCAAGCTGCCCAAATGGTTGTCATCAAGGGTGTCAAATTATACCAAAATGGAGAGATGAGAGAGTACTCGGATCTCGATATCATGCAGATGATGGGCCGGGCGGTAAGTTTGCCTCTTTCGATGTGGTTAGACTTTGAGTTCTCCTCAATTTAGGGGCGACCTCAATTTGGTACGCAAATTTTCTGTCTGCCTGTATACGCTGACATGGCATCTTAGATGACGAAGGAATTGCGATAATCTTGTGCGAACCTGAACTGGAACATAAGTATCAGATACTCTCCCAGGGAAACACCACTCTGGAGAGTAGCCTTCATCAAAACCTCGCAGAACACCTAAATTCAGAAATTGGAATGGGAACTATATCAAGTGTCAAGAACGCAAAGGACTGGCTTCGGCACTCTTTTCTCTTTCGTCGCATCCAAAAAAACCCCCGTCACTATGATATCGGCAAAAACGAAAACCAGACCTGGAAAGAGAAAGTTGATGAGATTGTCATGCAAAGCATACTCAGTTTATGCGACACGCAGTTGATTACGTACAACGAGAAAGACGGAAGGCTTTCTTCAACAGAGTATGGGGATGTTATGAGCAAGGTAGGAGAGTTCAGGCTTTGTGATGCTCTGTAATAATGTTCCCAGTTTTACATTCGGCAGACGACCGTACGTGCTCTCAGTCATTCCACTCTGACTCTTGAGCCGGATTTTGATGGAAGATGCGAGCAATACTCAGTTTGCCTTATTCAACCACCATGCGTGAAATTGTGAGAGGCTTCCAAAGTGGAGTAATTTACATTCTGAAATGTCTAGCTTGAACTTGTATCCGTCTCCGAAGAGTGAGTAATGTCCCCCCTGATCCTTCTAACCTGATGCTCGTTGCAGGGTTTCGGACCTGAAGCTGCGTAGCGGGGAGAAGCCAGTCTGTAGCAAATTAAATTTGCCTGTCACAAACTCGATATACTCATGTCCTTTCAGATGTATGAGAAGATTCGCCGGCATATCGATACTCGATTTCCTCCTAAGAAGATAGTTAGTACGAGTGACAAGATACTTCTATTGATCCAAGTGAGAATCCCGTATTCAAAGTTGTGGTCACAATATCTTAGAAAAACCCCAGGCAATCCTTGCTGGCCTTCCGCTTAACAGCACTGAATTTAAATCTACAGAAGGCCAGCCATATCTGGAAGCCATAACCATTTTCCGCCACGCAGCACGCATTGTGACAGGTAAGTGGTCACAGCATACGAGGTTTTTACTCACTGCGCTTCAGCTGTAGCAGAGGTTGCTATTATCAACCAGAGTGGAACACAGCTCAAACATGCACTCGAACTGCAAGTATCGCATGAGCCTGTGACAAATTCTGCAATTCTCACGGTTGACTCATAGAGTACGTTGTCTCAATGCGAAAGCATGGGAGGACAGGCCACTGGTCCTCAGACAGATTGAGCACATTGGCGAAAAATCGTAAGCAATATTGCAGCCCCAGGCTCACTGTAATCTAACACTGTAACAGAGTAAAGGTAGACACCGAATGACTTATCAGTCATTGGAAACTGACTGCACAAGGTACTGGCCGAGAATGGGGTTAACTCGATCCCAAAATTGTTGCAGACGTCTCCGCTTCGAATTGAGGAGGTGAGGTACCCTTTCTGTGGCCGATTGTTGTCGCTGACAACCCTCAGCTTCTTAACCGCCGTCCTCCGTTTGGCTTTGAAGTTCTGGCTGCTGCAAACGAATTTCCAAGGTATTATCTAGACATTAAGGAACTAAGGTCTATCCACGGCGATGGAAATTCACCCGTGGAAGTGGAGTTCGTTGTTCAGTGTGGTCTCGCTTTCAGCGACTCGGCGCCTCAAAGAGTTAAAAAGCCAAAGTGGGGTAAAACTGAGATGACGACTCTTCTAATAGTGACCTCCGATCTGGTCTTTATTGACTTCCGGCGCATCGTGTGAGAGATTCACCCCATTGTTGCTGAACCAGTACTGAGCCCATTTTTCAACGTAAGCACAAAGGCACTCAAAGAAAAGAAAGAATTTACCCTCACAGCACAAATCACAAAACCCAGCCAGTCGATTAACGTGTACATCGCTTCTGTATTTAAACTTTTGCCTTTTTTTTATTCCGATCCCAAGCAGCTTACGAATATATAGGAAAAGTTTGCTGGCGTCACCGTCGCTCGGACATTGATACCAAGCGTTCCACCGGACAAGTATCCAACATTGGAAACCCGACCATTAACATCCATCGTACGTTTGCTATTACATTTGGCCATTATTGAGACGTTCATGTAACCAAGGAGATGGACTTGCAAGGACTCGAGGACATTCATGACTTCTGGGACATTGACTTAGACGATGATGATGGGATTTTAGATTCTCGTATGTTGGATCTCGTGAAACGTCGTGGTAAGTTCATTTTCTGAAGCGGACGTCCATTGATTTGTATTCCCTTCGGTGTAGATGACAATGCATCCAAAGTGCAACAACCTCAGTTGAATTCACCTTTAAAGCAACAGGTGGAACGAGATCCGAGAAAACGTCCGGACGGGAAGTACGAGTGAGATCGGCTTCTTTCAATTTGGTGCATGATCTAATTTGCGTATCTTTATCCAGGTGTAATCATGCTTGCAAGGACAAGCTTAAGTGTCGCCATTACTGGTGTGTTGTCACTGAAATTTTTCGATTACTAAACTCCGTTGCAGCTGCCAGGAAGGATTACCAGAGCCCCCACGTGCGACGAAGAAGAGACAACAAGTAAATGCACATGTTTCCGACGCGAAACCTGTTTCCCCGCCACGAAATGTTATTATAGCGAGGTCGTTGCAGGGCGAGCAGAAATGGCAGGCCGAACCACAGAACAGCCGAACCAAGCCTACTAAACGAAACCCCATCCCCCAGCAATCAGACGCGATGCATGAGAATACCAGTATCGCGCGGAACATCGGGCCGAACTTGGAGTTGCCCAACCATACCAAAAAGTCACGGAGCAGCAAAGCCAAGCCAAATTTTGACTTGCAGTTGACGACGTTGAAACGCTCACGGTCGCCTGCCTCGAGGGAGCCAGCGTTAACAGATGACTGCGGCGACGAGTTCCCATTAATTTCTGAGGTCTGGGAACGAGACAACGCGACATCAGAAGTTGATCCTATTAAAGTCGAGGGATGCGAATTCCCCCCACCAAAACGGAGCAGAACGAATGTTGCCGCACGTGCGTTGGGACCACCCCTTTCGCATAATAAGGTTTGTCATATCTCGTCTGTTTCTCCACACTAATGGATGTTAGGCCATTTCGCGCGAAAAATTTCCACCGTCTACCGAGTTTTCCAAGAAACGATTGTTTCTCCCTGGCTCTGATGACGAAGACACAACGGATCATTGTGATAACCACTCTGCAAGCGGGGATCTTTCTTACCCTGATGAAAGCCGTTCCGATACTGTGCCTGACCCTGCTGTCGGTCAACTCTCTACAAACGATCGGAATGCCTTTCCACCAGCCTCTATTCAATGGTTCAGAGACGATGCAAACTTGTTTAGCGGTGGTTTTGGCGTAACTCCACGTAGAAGCACTCGAGGGTCTACCCCGTCTAACATAAGAAGAAACAATTCTTACGCGCTTTCTCCTTCGAGGATCAGGGGCTTTATACAGCGTTCCCGGCCAGATACCCAAGGCCACTCAACGATCGGCGATTCCACAATCGATCCACACGGTCTCGCTTTCCATGAAAGAAAAATTCCTGACATCAACGGCATCAATTCACAAGCTCCCGTTGATCCCAGTGATTTGAATGAAGCTCTGGACGATCCTCTTGCAGAATTTGACCGTTGGCTTGCGAGTGGAGCCGTGGAGATAATTTCGGACTGAAGTCACTACCTTTTCTTTTTCTTTTTGGTGTGTCCAAACCTGCAGAAAGCTAGACAATCTTGCATTTCCTTCTCGCCAATGTTCCGTTTCAGTTACGGAATATCGTCGCTCAAGTCTTTGATACGATGATGTCTTCTTTTTTCAACTGATCGTGGAACGTCACAGCAATCCCATAATTTTTTGGTCTAGAGGTCCAACTTCAGTTTTCTGGGTTTACCAGGGAGCGGCTACTAGCTGTTCATCTGTTCGTCGTTGTGCCATAGTTTGAACATCTTGTACCTTCTGACTGGTACCATTTGGGTTGCCTCTGCATTCGAAACTCCCGGATGAACACCAGACACAGGTTGTCTTGGCCATTGGGAGCGCGGGGGAGCATCATGCTCGACCTCAGGATGGTAGTGGGCAGCGTTGGCGGGGCAAGATTCGTACGTGCTTCTGTTCTACTTGCAACGAATTCAGCTCGAGGTGAACAATGTATACCATGCTAGTCTGGTAACATAGCGGTCTGGTTACCAGGCTGCGCCGATATAAATACTGATTTTCGAGTGGTGAATATTTGAATGCCTGTGTTGAACATTCAACTGAAACCATCTGACCAATTTTAATGGCATTAGCAAATACCTGATTAGGTCTAGAAACAATTCAGCGTCATCAAAGTCTGGTGTAAATGCTGTAGGTATTGTCGTCGAAGTACTGGAATGGCATTTTTTTCAGTGATATGATAGCTGAGATAATAGGATTGATGTGGTATTGATAAGGTAGATCGGATGCTATGGCTGACTGCGGTGCTGATCTATAGCATTTAATATTGGTCGGTCCGTCGTCGTCGACTTCACTTGTTAATCCCCGGTTCCTCATCGTCGGCTCCTTGGTTATCAAACACCTTCAGTACTCCCCTGAATCTCTCATCCCAGCTGACGCCACTGCCTGGTCCGACAATCCTCCAAGCTTGTTCTTCTCCCCTCCACCTGAGTTCTTTATTGAGGCGTTCTGCTCTGAGCTCGACCTCGCTTGGAGGTGGGTTTTTTTCCTCTTCCTTGGTGGGCTCGCGTTCACCACGCACAAGTTGGCGTGCAGTGGTTAAGCGTTCAGGAAGGACTTTGTAATACGATTTGCGGGAGGAAGCTATGTTGGATACGGGGGAGTGCGGCACAAGCACAGACTCCGAGGATAAACCGAAGTCAAGATCGCCGCCTTGTGGTCGACCCTGGGTGATTTTCGATTGTCCCCCTTCCTCAATGCCTGCTTCCCGACCTTCACCGGGCTGAACATCGTGGGTGGGATCGAATATCGTGCTTGGAACTTTAAATTCTCGTGTTTTGTTGTTAACTAGAGAGTAAGCAGCCTCGCAACCTATTCGTGTTTTGTGGCGCTCATTAAAGAAACCCCAGACCATGTGGGGAATGAAACGAAAGCCGACGTAATTGACACATGGGACAAGGAGGAGTGGGGGCTGGGGAGGGATCATTGCAGGAGGCGTGGAATCTATGAGTGATGTGTTTGATGTGGAGATTTTATGCTCGTAGGAACTAGGTAACTTGAGGGGAGAGAAGAGATTGGCGTTTCGGGAAGGGGGAAGACGGGACAGAGTTGGTATTGGTTCAGCATTTGGTTCATCCACAATTCCGACTGGAGAGCCGTCGAATTCATTTGTTTCGTCAAAGCTTCCGTCCGACGCTAATTCCTGGGCCAACTTCTCCTCTCCGTCTATGAGGTCCAACCCTCCACTCCAGCCTCGTTTGAGACCAGCCATGTACTCCTTGAAAGTGTGTCTTCCTACAAGGACAACGCCTCCTGCTAGTTCTCGCGCATGTTTCTGCTCTTGAATGGGCTGGTTCAGGGGTGTGAGTGAGAGCGCAGCGGACTGGTTGACCCCCAGCGCGAGACGACGTTCTTTGATGACGGTGGAAGAGACGCGTTCGGCAAGGTCACCCGAGTGACGGGTAGCGACAACATCGTAATCAATAGCAGCCGCGACTAACACAGGCTGCGATGCATGGGTTGCGATATTCTGCTTGATGGGGAAACTCGCACATACCTTGACATACTTCTTGAAAAACCTGACAGCCCGTTGATGGTCCTCGTCTCCTGGCCACTTGGCACCATACACGACCACCTTGCGAGGAAGATCTGTACTTTTCATCGGCTCGTCAGCGAGGTGCTTGACACGGTCAATGTAGGACTGGCGGATAGCGCGTGCTTGGTGACGGTCGTATGCATAGTAGGAGATGAGTGAGGAAGTAAGGGTAATGAATATGCACCAGTTTCTCGAGGGAAGACGGGGTCGTGCCGAGAGCCAGCTTGGTGGGATGCCCGTGTACTCGAGGGCGGCGCGAACGCCAGACTTGGGCTTGGGCGACGGCGCGTCCATGGATGCAGAAACGCGTCGGAATTCGGAAACAATATTTTAGCACAGCCACGAAACAAATACAGCCATACACGATGCTGACAAAGCCAAGATATTCGAGGTGGATTGTCGACGTTCCGTTTTGTCATCCCAATCCGATGGCTGCTCTCGCTGCGTGCGTGATTTCGTCCCCCTCTTACTCACCATCTGAACCTTCTTACCAGTGTACTACCACAACCTATCCACGTCTCCGCCACCCCGGACGACCAAGACCAAATATTCCTTGCAATCCCTTCCCAGGTCGTCGCCGTCAGAACGGTAATTCCCCCTTACAGGAAGCGCAAAGGATGGAAACCAACATCACCAGAAGACTTTGGCATGCCCCATTCACCCCTTGTGAACGCCCATCCCTTACTTACTCGCTACAGGTGATGGTGGAGCCTACCCTGAGTGTCACGTCGCTCAGTATCCTCTCAACCTCGGACAGAAAAAGGTTTGTCGAGTCTTCCTATCCGAGGGCATGCCCATTAACCCATCTCCCAGACACAAGCAGGAAACACTCTCGCCCTCCAGGTCGATTCTGAGGGCAACGTCCGATACGATGCCATCGCACACCAAGGCCAGAGAGCCGGCAAGATCATTCAATCTCAATTCAAGGACCTCGTCCCTCTTTCGCACCGGAAAGACATCACCGACGATCAACGTTCCATGGAGCGACCGTCCGAAGAAGAGGTTCAGGCCACTGCAGAACGGACCAGACAAGCTCTCGAAAAATTGGTCACCGGCAAGATTAAAGCTGCCCAGCCCAAGAACGTGCCTGATGCAGTCGGTAAGGCGACATACGTTCGCTATACTCCTGGTCAGCAGCAAGGCGGAGACGGCGGTGCACTGAAACAAAGGATCATCAAGATGTCCGAAGTGGTTGAGGACCCGTTGGAGCCCCCTCGCTTCAAGCACAAGAAGATCCCTCGAGGGCCACCAAGCCCGCCTCCGCCCGTCTTGCGCAGTCCACCACGAAAAGCGACGGCTGCCGAGCAGAAAGAATGGATGATCCCTCCATGTATATCAAATTGGAAGAACAACAAGGGTTTCACCATTCCACTTGACAAACGTTTGGCTGCCGATGGACGAGGTCTCCAGGATGTTAGTCTCTCCTATAGTTTTCTCCCTCCATTGTCGTGCTCACTATCATTCTAGGTATCCATCAACGATAACTTTGCCAAGTTTTCCGAGGCCTTGTTCATCGCTGACAGGCATGCTCGCGAAGAAGTCCACCAACGAGCACTCATGCAACAAAAACTGGCACAAAAAGAAAAGGAAGCTAAAGAAGAGAACCTTCGTCTTCTTGCGCAACGAGCGCGTGAGGAACGCAGTGGGACTGCTCCATCGGCGCCCTCCCGGCCCACTGCGGAATCACGTACCGCCGTTACCTCTGCACTCGGAGGCTATGGGAGTGAGTCAGAGGCTGGCTCATCGGCTGCTAACTCTGAAGATGAGGAGGACGAAGAAGCTGCAAATATTAGGGATACCATGCGCGCGGAGAAGCGCCGCGAACGGGAGCGGGAAATGCGGATGTCAAACATGGGCACAGAGCAGCGTGCTAAGATGCTTGCTCGGCAGCAAAACCGTGATATCTCGGAGAAAATCGCACTTGGCCTCGCGAAGCCAACGCTATCCAAGGATAGCATGTTGGACTCGAGACTTTTCAACAGGGAGCAACTCAGTGGCACGTTTGGGGATGACGAGAGCTACGGGTTATACGACCGGCCGTTGTTCCACGGTTCGACTGCAGCGGCGGCGATCTACAAGGCGCATGGCAACATCGCTGCCGAAGGGAGCAGTGAGGAGGCATTTGGTGGTGGGACAGAAGAGGGGATAGGAAAGGCTCTCTCCAACGACCGCTTCGGGCTGGGCCAACCCCGTGTAGGCTTTGAAGGTGCGAGCGAACAGGAGGTGAGGGAGGGGCCTGTGCAGTTCGAGAAGGATTCAGGGGACGTGTTTGGGCTGGACAAGTTCTTGGACGAGGCCAAGGGGGGACGGAAACGAGGATTGGACACGGAGGTAGGGAGCTCGAGGAAAAGGGTACAGCTAGAGAAGGCAGGAGACACGTAACGTCGCGTGCACCGTACTCTCGTTGTCTCATTGTTTTCTGTTCATGCTCACTAGTACGCTTAGTTGTCTGTACAGTAAGTATTTGGTATTACTTATAATAAACTCGTTCCTTGATACCAAGCGTTGGCATGGCAGCGTTTCAGAATTGCAAGGTTGTCCTGTTCTCCCCGATGTCAGCTCTCTCACATTTTACTCCACCACCAACTCTTCACGCTCCTTAGACCACACGCTATCAGCAATCTCAAAAGGGCTTTGTAAAAAGTCCATCGTCGCCTTCACACCGACCTAACCATACTTTCCTTCAGAATGCACGCCGGAGCGCGGCGCATGCCCGCTGAGCAGGCTCGCCATGCAAAGCGCCTGGGACACGTTCAAGGGCAACCTGCCATCGCAGTGCTCGCAGCTGCCGCCAGTGCTACTAACATGGGTACAACGGCAACGACGACCCAGCAGAGTGCGACCTCGGCGACTAGCACGTCCAGCCAGAACCCCCCTACTAGCGCATCTACAAACCAACTTTCCAGCAGCGCTCTTCCCTCTTCCTCGTCTACTCAACTCCCCTCTTCTGCACCCTCTTCTGCTACCACGTCACCGACATCGTCCGTCGCGTTCTCTGCCACACCCGCTGTCACTGCGCCATCTTCATCCCTCACTCGACCAACAACGTCGACGTTCACATCCCTAACCTCTCCTTCCACGTCCACTTCGCAGACGAATGCGGCTGCGGTGACGAACAGCGGCCTCTCCGGTGGCGCAATTGCTGGCATCATTGCTGGGGCTGTCATAGTTGGCGCACTACTCATCGTATTTATCGTTCGAAAGACCTATCTTCGCCGCCGAGAACGCAAGCACATCTCGTGGAATGGGATTCCGGGTATGGACGAACCTAAACCTATCCCAGATGTCAGCGAAGAGCCGGCGTCTTTCACCAGCGCCGCGAACACTTCACAAAGAAGTGCACTCCTATCACCTTTTGAAGCTTATGGTCAACCTATGTATTCAACCCCTGTTCCACCCGTTGTGCATATGCACCATCCCACCATCCCCACTTACGCTGTTCCTACGCCTCCTCCAGTATCATATAACAACCCCACCTCAGTCGCTGCTTACCCTACACAGCCTGTTCCCTCGACATACAGGCCCAGCAGCACTACTGCACTCACGATGGCGCATGTACCTGCAGGCACAGGCATCACCTCTTCCTTACCCGCCGTACGTGCACAACGCGCGCCAGTGGAGGCAATAGTCAAGTGTACATTTGTGCCCACTCTTCCGGATGAGCTTTCCATCACCACAGGCGAACGAGTCTTCATCGTCGAACAGTATGATGATGGCTGGGACTTATGTATGAACGGAAGGGGTGAACGGGGAATGGTTCCTCGTGAATGCTTAGGGCGCGCAACCCCCGATCAGTCTGACATCGGTTGGAGGAACGTGCAAAGGATAAGCAGTCTGAATCCCGATGGAAGGAGGTTTTAGTCATTTTCGGCCGACACCTCAAATAGGTGCGAAAATATCTGAAACTGCCAAATTGTCATTGACCGCGACCAAGATATTCCCTAGTATTTATCACGATACCCATCTCGGCCTGCGACGTTTGTCATTCCCAAACTCCGCCGTCATTTTATTGGATGGAGTAATGTTGTAACCCTCCTACGCAGGTATTTGTAGCTTGGTTTTTTTAAGGGATGATCAAGTTGTACTGCAGCATCATGTACCGTCTATTGGCTTGTATGTGAGCAGACATTCCCCTTCTGACATTTCCAATTTGTTGTATGATTCTCAGTAATCTGTGTGATCAATACTGAACAACCAATAATGACTTATTGCTAATGTTCTAGAGGGGTGGTGCTGGTGGAGATCATGTCTTCTTTCAGCGTCAGCTTAGCGGAGAGACAGGTGTAGAACTGTATTGCAGGTCACTGAGGTCAAGCACTACTAATTATCTGTATCGAAGGAATTTCAATAGTTCGGTCACGACAGTCGCGCTCGCGATCTCGGATCGACTTCCTTGCATTTAGCCTAAGGGGTGCGTTAGATAGTTGGACCTCCCCAAGGGGAAAAGCCTTACATCGAGAGCATCGAGTTAATGTACGCTGGGTGATCGCTTTCGTGAAACAGTGCTTCGCAAACATTAAGAGAGGACGTACACCGAGTTAAGACTATCCCAGTTATTTCGACCAAATAGTGGTTTCCTTGGGTGGCGTACTTTTCGTGTGTCAGTCTGGCGCACGAAGCAAGTTACCGATTACTCACGAGGATAACCGTCACTAAAGACACAACACTGAAAAAGATTTCTGGTCAGTTAATCTGACCCATGCCAGTCAGGTTCTTACCAAGTGAGAAGCACACAAATGACAGACACTCTCCTGAGTTGTTGAACATGTTCCGCCCGCCTCCTGTCAGTGAGCCAGTGAGCTCAACGTCCATACAGTAAAGTAAGATAAGATAAAAATCGCACAGTGCCTGTTCAGACCGAAGGAAGTAGACAATGCTGCTAGTTATGATCACATCACAAACTGTACTCATAACTGAAGAGTATGCAACAAGCTATTGGAATGAAGAAATTGAGTACATCTCCAACGAAACGGGAGCAGCACCGACCGGGGTGGAGAAAATGTATTGCATACTCTGTCGTTGAAGCCTAGAGCATTTAAGAGTCTAACTCAGCATGGTGTCATAACTTGCAAGCAAACCCCTGTACGCGAAGACGGCGCAAACTAAGTTATAAGGAATGTCACCGTCATGGAGAAGCGTGAACGAATATCCGACAAACCTAGGCCAATAACTTGTATATGGTGAGCGATCATCGTATAGTGTCTGGCAACACCGAGAATACTCACTAAGGTCCGCAATTGCTGTAATCACCTGGTTCTCATGAGACACATTTCCAAAGGGTGACAATAACCATACCACTAGAGTAGTAATTAATTTGTGTTTCCCGCTCACTGCGAAACCATATGATTCAAGGTGACTTCAAGATCATAAAGCAACTCACTAATCCATACTCGTTGAGCAAAGAAGCTGCCAAGTGACAGTGATGTCAGATAGAGAACGTACTGTTGCCAACGCAAGGCTAATCACCATTGAACGATGAAGATTGTGATGTACTTGTGAAGAGATGAGAAGTCGTTCAGCTTCAAGTTGCACCTCTGGTCAGAGCAAGCCTTACGTTCACGAACACTGCCAGCTTTGTACCAAGCAGGAATTGAGACTAATGCCAGTGGGGCCATTCCAGCGATCGACAAACTCACTTCAGAAACCCTATATCGCCAGTGAATCTTGCCAGTTGGTTGAATTGTACGGATTACTTACAGGGGTAAGTGGGTCCAGCAGTCTGACGAGAGATCATGACGACAAGTAATTAGTATTTGCCAATACAACTGCACGGATCCATAAACATGGATGGTGTCCAGGGCCCTGGGTTTGGACTAAATTTCGATCACGAATTGACAGATGTGGCTACGCACAGCGTGATTATTACCTTGGGCGTTTGGTGAAGATTAGGCTAATCAACTCTTTGCATATATCTACTATGCTCACCGCCAATTTGATCAGTAAATGATCGTCTTGGAAATAATAGGAATAGAACAGCGACTGGCCAAATCCTGAACCGTACATGCTAGCAAAGCCGTTCGTTGTGGTCAAAATGAGTGAAGGGTGATGAAAAACCTACCACACAGACAGCATAAGCCCTATGTCAATGGCATATTGGTTGTCGGCATCATCGACAGGTTGCTAGAACACTCACCGATAAATCCCGGGGCCCAGGATTCGACGATAGAGCGAGATGATAGCTCCTCTGCCATGGAAGCGCTCAATAGTAGGCGGCGACTGCGTTGAGAGCCTGGGTATCTGGTCACAGTTTATCTTACTTATATAGCAATAACCTCAGCTCACATCTTCCCAGACCAGCCCCGAGACAGACAATGTATACGGCACGTGTGTATAGCATCACCCCACGGAACTTGAACGGATTGACCTGTCTATTCGGAATCGATTCAACCTTGAAAGTACATAGTCTGACTACATACCGTAAATCTCGCCGGCATCCTGATGGTGATTCCAAGCGGCGTGTATATCCCCAGGTACGCCACAGATGAGATCACCACCATAGCATACCCTGCATTCAACGTTCCCCGGGCCGCCCCGGACACCTGAACTCCTTCACCGCCTGGCCAATTGTAGCTCAAGAATGAAACACAACAAGGGGGTGCCAGTGCCGTCCCAATGCCAAACTTGAGCTTGATGCACAGTCGACAGTTGCATTCCGCGAGGTGGCCCATCAGATCATCGAAGGGCGGTGCGTTTGTAACTGAATTTCACATCCTCATCTAGATACTTAAAGAGCAAGTAGATATTGGTGTCTTGCTGAGACGACAACCGCACATATGAGTGAGAGCGGACTGTCAGATCTCAGTGATGGGAGTTAATGCTTAAACGTAGCTGGAAGCGGCAGATTGAGATCTAGGCCAGCCCCTCCGAGCACAGGGGGAGAGTGATACTAGCAGTAACTCGAAGATGTGGAGGGGTCGCAGGCTCTGCAGCTCAGTTACGTAGCGAGGGTCGTGTTGCAAAGTTCTTTGGACAAGCGACATGATCACGGTGGCGACGCGCTTCTTCGCTGCCATAAGCCACCTCTTTCGCTCTCCCCACCAGTTTTCTTCCCTGGATGATTTGTCCGCCACAATCTAAGGGACGATCAAAGACATCCCTTCGTCAAGGGCCCTTCAAGACTCTAGTCTTTCGGGCTCGATCCGAGGGTCCCACTGCCAGAGGTATAACACACAGAATATCGTGGTCACCAAGGGGGGATAAGAGTACAAGGTATAATACACAGAAACCTGCCCCGGTGTAGGAACCACACAATTACATAATTGGTGATGTCAATACAATCTCATGATTCATGAAACACAATCTTGGACCCTTCCATCATATCAATGCTTCCCACCATCGTTCTCCATGGAGTCTCCATTCTGCTTGGACTTGTGGCGAATCACAACATATGCGTCGCTTGTTGCTCCCCCCTTGACGGCTTCAATATCGCCGGGGATGACGCCAGTATGCTCAGGGCTGCTTCTTTTTCTGAAATGCTATACTAAGTACGGCGGTAAGTGTAGTGGACTAAGGGAAATGTCACCTCTCTGCACGAATTAGGTTGAGATCATGAGAAAGGAGGCCATGACCGGCAACAGGTCCCCAGTACGACGTTCCCGCCAATGATCCAATGATGCAGGTGCCGACAAGAATAGACAAGTAGAAGCGGTATTGAGAATACCATTTTGGTGCTAATAGAGCAAGTAAGCTCTGAGCGACGAGGTGGATGTCAAACGGAAAAGGCTTACTCCAGCCGGCCGCAGTAGCTTTGTTATCGGCATACCAGAGCGCAGTGAAACCGAGCCATTGGCACAGGAGAGCAGAGGTGGGCTGAAGAGCGATGGTGGACCAAGCGACGACAGCGGGTGATACACCCAAAATCAGGCGGGGATAGCCCTTGAAACCCCCGAGACCGGCAAACTCCATGCCCCAGTGGAGGGCACCTAGCACGAGATGAACTTGAATGAGTGGACACGAGAAAAAGACGCACCAAGGAAGGAGAGCAAGACAGCGCCGTAGGTGACTTGGAAGTTGAAGGCTTGATCCAAAATTGTGAGTACGATACCCGGATCGATATTTGTGAGCGTGCCCGCGGCAGCCAGGCCAGCCTGGTGGGAGAGATAGATGGTAGTTCCTGCGGATGCGATATAGGGCAAGCCGCCAGCGAGACCCATGACGAGGTATGGGGTGGGCACTGTTGTGGCGACTGCCGTGGTGATTCCAATCTAGAGATGGCGGATAAGTAATGTGCGAGGGGGCAGTAGGATAGTAAAACACAGTTAGATACTCACGAAGGAGTCCTTTGTGGGCTTGACACTATCGACGGTGAACACACCGCCGGCAATGGAGCGAGCCCAGTCTGTAAGAGAGTTGCCAACTTCTTCTTTGACATTTAGCCGGGCGTGCTCGATAGTCTGGCTGCCTGGTCTCCCGGAGACCGAGCTCGCGGCAAAGCGGGCATGGAGGAGGGGCAGGGCAGGGCGAAAGGAAGGGTGCTGGAATCGGTGCGAGCCGCGCAGGGCAGGTGTGAGAGCAACGGATCGAAGCGGGCGGGAAAGGGCACTCATGCGGGGCACTCTGACAATGGAGTTGAACTTGCGCCATGGAGTGGGCGGGCACTTATACCCCTATACTCGAGTCGCGTGACACCCCGTGACGACCCGACTTACCGCAATCACACAAACCTTGAAAATGAGACATCCTTGGGTATTAAGCTACGCTCTGACCTACTCATTACAGCTTGATGAATGACGTATCGATCCCATGAGAAAAGTCCCATATACAGATCCTCTATCGCAAGTCCAACAGCCGTCAGTATTGCAAGCATTCGCCAAGTCGACCACGCCCTCACCTGATCCTCTCCACACGACACGATCTACAAAGCGGTCCCGTCAGTCACAAGGTTTGTAATCATATTCCTTCTTTCTCACCTTGGTACTGTCCTGCGCTACACAAAAGATCCGTCCCGTGTGTCCACCAGTCAGGTCAGCTACTAACGCTCCTGTCGTCCTGTCCCACACCTATCCCGCTCAATTCAGTCCAGTCCAACACGAGCTCTTTTCAGGTCCGTACCTTGACTGTGCAATCATAGCTGCCACTCACTGCGAATTCGTCCCCCACCGCCACGCTTCGCACTGGGTGTGAGTGCCTCTCGGGCCCACGAACGGCCCCTGTGGAAGCAACCCGAGTTCCGCAAACACTACAGATCTTGATTTCGCTCTCCGATACATGCGAGTCTTGTTGTGCCTGTTGAAACGATTGCGACAATGAGGAATGCAAGAAGAATGTGCTTTCCGACGCTGGCATCCCGCCGCCTATACCTTCCTGTGCCATCACTAAAGGATTCAGCGGCTGGCCCGCGGTTGGATTGTCAAACTCTGGACAAGTCGACCATCCCCGTTTAGTCCTCATGTCGAACATTCGAACATGCCTATCCGAAGAGCCCGATAGGATGAACGGCGGGCTCAATTCTACAGAAGAAATCCTAAAAATAGATATCAGATGTGTTTTGTCAAGGAATGCCAAGACGCACGCTCTTGCATGATGGTCTTCGAAAGTACTGATCAATGCCCCCGTTCGTGCATCCCAAACTCGAACCGACCGATCCCCAGATCCAGAGACAACTACATCACCAGCAATTGACACTGCATTCACAGCGGCTCGGTGTCCTCGAAGAACCAACTCCGGTTCGAGGCCAGGAAACGCATAAGTCCGAATAGTTCGATCTGGCGCAGCCATATTCAGCCCGGCTACATCTCATGCGGTTAACCTTTACACACCTTTGGAACACGATACCAATCTTCCATTATCGATCCGGACGCACAAAACACTGTCTTGGTGATCTTTTAATACCTTTATCAATTTGAATTTGGCCAGATCCCAGACAACAACACGACAGTCGCTTCCACCACTGACAAGGATCCCGGCTTCGCAGTTCTTGTGACCCTCTCTTGCATGGTCTACTAATCCACAGGTACCATCCTCTGGCACTCGTATTGTCGTGGCTGTGACGCACAAGCTTAACACGCTGGAAGCGTGCATACCCACGACCCTGCGTCGAACCTTATTTGTGTTCAGATCCCATTCGCGAACAGTACGGTCTTTAGAACCCGTGAAGAGCACTTGAAGGGGCCCATAGGCTGAGTCATAAGACCATAGTGCGAGGCAGTAAACAGCAGCAGTGTGACCTCCTCCCTCGGCTCCAGGGAGGGTTCGTAGACGGTATACCCCGTGGCGAACGCGACTGCGGAGAAGTGCCTGCGTTTGGTGGAGAAGTTTGTAGTCGGCTGTTACGGTTGTACCAGCTCGAGGACTGCTGGACGAGGCATGGCGCTGCGAGAAAGTTCGGATCATTGTGGTGGTAGCGGAGTTGCTTCTGCTTATCGGCATCAGCGTCGTTGGAGACGAGATGGAAACAAACTGGCCAATTAGGCTTTGGAAGTCATGATCCTGAAGGGTCAAGTTCATAGGCATGGACTCATTGTCAGGGCCCACATCTCCATTTGGGATGTCCCCGGCATCCGCAACACTGCCCTCATCCTCTCCCTCTTCTTCGTCTCCCATACCTTCGTCTTCATCCCTGTCCTCGCGTGTTGCACCAGAAGTGGATGCATTGACGACAGCCTCACTTTGCGGAGGCGAAGGGCTGATTAGTTGGGGTCGCCACTCCCAGCCGCGGGCGTGGCAGAGATCGCGCCAGAGCTTTTGATCGTTTGCAAGAAAATTCCATCGCTTACAAACTAGTGTACAGTTCAGGAGTGCGGTGGCAGGGAGTAACATGAATATTTGCAAAGATAATTCTGGTGGCAGAGACTACACCGGGGGAATTGTGAGTTTGAATAAATGAGGAGACACAAAACTCACTCACTCCCACAAGATCGAACTGGAGGAGGGGCACGATTCGCCGTTGGACCGTGGCCAGCCGAGAACGAGGCAGAGATGCTAGTAGTTGGTATGCAAGCTCTATGTATTCAAGACGACCTGAACATCACATATTGATGGAACCAATGGTACTCCACTTGCCTTCACGGTCCGACTCGGACGCGTTGTGAGTGGCTATGTGCCAATCAAGACTGCGCTGTACGCCTTTGCCTTTGTTATTGGGCCCTTTGCCTTTGAGCCGGGTATTTTCGTGCGCTCCCAGAGAGATGAACTGTGACATGTGTTCATATGACGAGCTTGAGGACACAGTGACACCAGCATTGGTAGGACTGGCAGCGGAGGTGACAGCAGTGGCATTGGCAGACTCACGAACCGAGGGTAATGGAGACGTGTCCACAACCAGCAGGGTGCCGAACGAGTGGTCTGCTGTGATTTGTTTGATGTCTGCATCAGAAGAGCTATCGTTGGGGGGACTGGTCATGGTATGCTGTTAAGGGAAGGATATCCACCGGGTTCATATACGTTTTAGACAACAACTGGCAGTGACAGGTGATGTCGTAGATGTGGAGCTTGAGGCTGTTCCCTATCAGTCAGGCAAGTCTTGGGACTCTGCTCGTTTTGCTTGTCGAGGCGAACCACGCCGTGGACATTCTCGCATGCGAAGGGCATCAGAGGTTCGTGTGGCACATATGACCAAGCTATCATTTTACAAGCAAACACCCCATGCTATTAACCACATCGCAGAGGCTTACGTTTGTGCCTCTGACAGCAGAAAAGATACTACAAACCCACACTATCATTGGATTGGTGTTGCAAAATGACAGGGAGTTGCAAAACTGTGTCTAGCTCACACAATATCACAGTTTTCAGCCTGGGCTGGTGGATCTAGGACAAGCTATGATAGATTAACCCCCTTGTATTTTTTTCGAATGGTAGAGTGTGTGTTTCATCTCCCACCATCTCATTCATACCTTATGGTCAGGCATATTTGGTTACAAGTGTCAGGGCAATACATAGATCAAAGCAAATAAATAAATAAATAATCAGAGGGATATTCTACATTGTTGCCCAACTGCTCATCATGTTTTTAAGGTGATTATGATGGATACGACAGAGCGTACAACTCCTGAAGTCCATTGTGCATGAAGCGTGACATTGCTGAGCGGACTCGGCGGAGTGTATTTCAGCACCAACAGCAACAATGGCAGCGCATGGCGGACTCACGAATAATTTGAGTTACGACGGCTTCGGCATGTCGGAGATTGATTTAGCACTGTGACACATTGTGACTCTCCACTCGCAGATGGGAAAATTTGCAACTCCCTCGCATGTCTCTGGCAACTTCCACATATCTTTTTTTGTCGTATCTCGCTTTTGACACATTTCTCTATAACTCTTTTTACTTTTTATTTTTATATTGATGATGAGTGGCTGTGTAGTTGCAACTGATGTTTACATTTTGCAACACCGGTTCAATGATAGTGCCCTATATAACTCATACTTGGTAACCTATAGCTTTTTGGATTTCCCAAGTTGGTATGCAGGGAATTGGTACTCATACACATGACCCATAGCTTTTCAGGACAACCATCCTATTAAAAACAGCTCATAACTCATACATTACCCAAAAGGCACCATATAACCCTAACCCTATACTACATATATAGAAGAATCGTTTGTTAACAAATCCGTACTGGCGAAAGCTGATCGGCAACTGAGTTGTTTACTCGATGGCCGCCGATGATGATGATTACCGTACCATTCTCCCAAGTAGTATTCTCCCGAAGTGCCCCGCTCCCCCTGGACGTTCACTCCTTTTCAAACCGTATGTCGATATGTCAACTCGATGTTTGCTGTATAAAATACTTTTCACGGTACTACGGGTGTGATCGATTGATTTCGTCCGAGTCGGGTTGACTGCACAATGCCGAACACGATCGACATTACCACGATCGCGCAGACTCTGATCACGCTAGGCTGATGAATTTGTCGATGCTACTGGCTGGCCAGGACTTGATTTATCCCATTTATCTTGCCAACCAATGAAGTTACCCTTTGAAAGTTAGTTTGAAACCTGGGCGAAGTTAGGAAATCTTATAGAAACGAAAACGTGGTGTCAGAGTTCCAGTGATCAATAGATCATGGAATGGCAAATCAGAAATCAAGGACTCCTGACACCAACAACAATTGTTCAAGTGGTACATAATATACTCCATGTACGAGTGTGAGTGCATCTGCGGTGTTGCGAGCAAATGATGGAATGTTCTGGAGGCTCAGATTCAGACAACTCTGATTATAATTCACGACTTTACTTCTCACCCGACGCGCTTCACGAGCGTAATCTTCGCCGCACCACTTGCCTTTGATTTTCTTCCATCTCCTAGCTCAAGCTTTCTTCCAGTCGCGAATATCTGTACGCAAGATGGCGATGCTAAGTACTACTGCAAACTGGCACTGGAAGAACAAGAATGTGACACAATGGGCGAAGACCTGGTTTCAGGAAGAACTCACAAGAATCCTTATTCAAGGAGACGGACAGGAGAACATCAGGGTTACCTCGACCTCGTGGCTAGAGGGAGACGCGGAACTTGGTCAACGCAAATCAAAGTGTGTATCATGTTCATGTGCCAGCGTTCCTTGATTGGTCTGGATGCATAACCACAGGCTAATCACCATCTACGATTGCAAAATCTCTGTTGAATGGACTGGGACTGCGAGCGATGGAACCGAGGTCATAAGCAAGGTGACCATCCCCGAAGTGTCTCATGAAATCACACTGGACCACCTGTCCGATTACACCGCAAGTCACCTTCACTCTTTACCTGCTCATTGACTCATTCTTTCATAATGTAACAGTACCAATGGTCGGAGAACGGAAGCACCAACCCTGCTGTCGAAGCACTTTACGTTCTTGCCAAGGAACGTCTTCCTGCAGCCCTCGAGGCCAAGTTTGCCGAGTTTCCTGTCGCGATTGTCGAGAAGCATGGCAAAGACTTGACCGTTAGTGGTGAGCCTAGTCGGGCAGGGACACCTGCTGCAACGTCCGCACCTGTCGCAGCATCTGGCCCCGCTGCGCCACCGACGCCTGCACCGGTGAAACCTTCCGTGGTAGCAAAAACTGCTCTCAACACGTCCAAAATTGTCAAGGAAACAACGTTCATGGCTGCGGCTGATGATCTATTCGGATTGCTCACTGACCCGCAGCGCATCCCTTCGTGGACTCGTGCACGCGCAGAGGTGCGTCAATTGACAATGAATAGAGCCAGTCTGAAACGATCATCTGGAACTTTTAGTCGGCCGCCAAGGCCGATACGCCGTACTCACTCTTTGACGGTGGAGTAAAGGGTAGATATCTTTCGCTGACGCCAGGCAAGGAAATTGTCCAAACATGGGCGTTGACGGGCCCAATATGGCCGTCGGGTATGCACGTTGATCTGGTACTTCTTGAATAATCGTCTCAGTTTATTGTAGAACACGAGGCTACGCTCACCACGACATTCGAGCAGTCATCGGATTCGACGAAAGTGACGTTCACCCTGACGGGTGTGCCAAAAGGCTTGGAGGACGAGCTTGAACGTAATATCGACGGGTATTAGTGAGTGTCCCGATGATGCCCCGCTAGACGCGACTGACGGATTCACATTTAGTATTCATGGTCTGAAATCCATCGGGTATGTGCAATTGATTGTTTCTCCCGCATATACACAGCCTAGACGGGCACCAAAAAAATCCCGACCGCCAGAGAACAGAGGCGACGTCGCGGACAACAAAGCAGCCACAGCGGTCGCAATTGCGTTTGTGGTTCTCGCTGCAGCGTTCTGTCTACCCTATTTGTCATACTCGTCCATTTCGCTCCGTTCCTTTGCAAAGTGAACTCATGTGGTCGTTATGCTTATGCTGATAATCTATGTTTTGGTGCGTTTGGTGATACAGGTTGGGCACGGTGCTTTGATCCAGCGGCTTGCTGGACATGGGGAAAGTCGGCGGCAAGGGAAAGGAATAGACGATATGTAGGAATGCATTAAATTTGGTGATCAAGGGTGTCAGGAGGACAGGTTGAGTTTTAGATAAAGGACCCCGAAATGAGCGTAAACAAGCAAACAAATTTAGCGCCACATCCGAATTCTGTTCGCGTGCTTCTCGTCGTCGCCGAGAATTTCGTTCCCTTTTGCACCTTCCCACTCTTCCTCTCTCTTTTTTTTTTCCCAAAGACATGGCAGCCGCTGCAGTCGAAGAAATCCGTGCTACCTCCTATGTCGGTTTCGACTCCATCACCCAGCAAATTGAGCACAAGCTCTTGAAACGTGGTTTCCAGTTCAATGTCATTGTCGCTGGTGCGTCGTGGGTCGTTGAATGAGTTGAACCGTCCATCATACCTTAAAAAATGTAGGGCAAACCGGTTTGGGAAAGTCGACGCTCATCAACACTATTTTCGCGTCGCACTTGATCGACTCCAAGGGTCGTCTGGAATCCGACGAGCCTGTCAGACAAACCACTGAGATTCAGACCGCTTCACATGGTGCGTTTTTCACTCGAGATGGACTAATCGATATTGTATTGACGACCGCAAACTGGACAGTCATCGTTGAAAATGGCGTCAAGCTTCGTTTGAACATTGTTGACACTCCTGGTTACGGTGACCAAGTAAACAACGAAAACTGGTGCGTGGGTTGTTTTGTGGTATGACGTGATCTGATGATTGGTGACAGCTGGGATCCCATCGTGAAGTACATCAAGGACCAGCACAGCGCGTACTTGCGCAAAGAGTTGACCGCCATGCGTGACCGGTACATCCAGGACACGCGCATCCACTGTTGCCTCTACTTTATCAGTCCGACTGGCCATTCGCTGCGTGCCATTGATGTTATTGTGATGAAAAAGTTAAGCGAAGTGGTCAATGTCGTTCCGGTTATAGCCAAGGCAGACAGCTTGACCCTGGAGGAGAGAGAGGCCTTCAAGCAAAAGGTACAACATGACGGGTCACTCCGGAAAAGTTGCGCTGACAAAGAGATAGATTCGGGCTGAATTGGTCTACCACAACATTCGGTTGTATCCGTTTGACACTGACGACAACGACGAAGAGGAAGTTCAGCTGAATGAATCTATCCGGGTACGTCGGTGGAAGGGGGTGCTGGCTGGTGCATTGAGACTTTGTTTTGCAGAACATCATTCCGTTTGCTGTGGTTGGATCTGAGCGCAGCGTGATCATTGAGGGCAAGTCGGTGCGTGGACGGAAGAACCGGTGGGGAGTCGTGAACGTGGAGGACGAAAATCACTGCGAGTTTGTGCACCTGCGCAACTTTTTGACGAGGACGCACCTGCAAGACCTGATTGAGACGACGGCGCAGATCCACTATGAGGCGTTCAGGTCAAAGCAGCTGCTTGCGTTGAAGGAGGGCGTGCAGCAGAGGCCGGCTGCGAACCAATAGATTGTTGTGCGAGAGGATACCCGCGGGGCTATGTGCTCGTTAGGTTTTTGACGGACGTTTTTGTCGTATTTTGATTGATCAGTCGCTCACG
This sequence comes from Neoboletus subvelutipes, assembly GCA_003316035.1. NCBI lineage: Eukaryota > Fungi > Basidiomycota > Agaricomycetes > Boletales > Boletaceae > Neoboletus > Neoboletus subvelutipes. Next base: position 67,474 of record QFEF01006086.1, on the reverse strand, counting down.
TTCATTTATCGATCTTGAACTATATTACATTTTCAATTTATCCTGTGTGTGTCTGAATCATCATCTGCCCCTCGGACCGGCCGCGTTTCTAATCAATGCTATGTCTGCTCCCACCGTCTTTCCCCAAGGCCACCATGGCCCCCTCCCCCTCCCCCCTTACCCGTTGGCGCCCATCCCTCCCCGCCTTCAACATCGAGTCCCTCTTTGCCCGCAAACGCGGCCCTGGCACCTTCCGCACCATATTCGTCAACCACCCCCTCCCCGACCACTTCTTCGACCGCAAGCATAGACCGCTCAAGGCTCACGTCCATCCCACGAACCAGGTCATCTCCTCAAAGTATACCATCATCACTTTTCTCCCCCGCAACCTTCTCGAACAGTTCCGCCGCATCGCCAACATGTACGTTCCCCTTTCCGCCCTTCCATATCCACCCTCACCCTCCTCCAGCTTCTTCCTCTTCATAGCCATCCTCCAGTTCTTCCCAGAGTTTTCCACAATCTCCCCTGGTATCGTCCTCTTACCCATCCTCATCGTCCTCAGCATCACTGCCGTCAAAGATGGTTACGAAGACATTAAGCGCCACCAGTCTGACCGTCGCGTCAACCACTCCACCGTGCAAGTCCTTTCTGGTCCTTTCTGGTCCAACCCAAACTTCTCGGGCACCAAGAGTCGCACTTTTGTCAGGGGCATCATCCCCAAGCGTAACCCTCCCCTCAGTGATCCCGAGTCTGCCGTGCCATCGGACCCTGCCATCGAGTTCGACCATGACCATTCCTCCGATCCCCTTCCTGATCACAAGTCCCCCAACGTATACTGGAGCAAGACCCTCTGGGAAGACCTCCGCGTCGGCGACTTTGTGAAAATCATGAACAACGAACCGATTCCCGCCGACATCCTTATATGCGCTACCTCTGAGGACGAGAACGTCGCCTTTGTTGAAACCAAGAACCTCGATGGAGAGACCAATCTCAAGTCACGCAATGCGTCTCCGGCTCTCGCTGATCTTCGCACCGCCCAGGACTGCGCCGGTACCCTCAACCCATTCACAGTCGAATGCGACCGTCCGGACACCAACATGTACAAGCTCAACGCTACCGTCACTCGCAACGGACAGGTATCTTCCGTCGATATCCAGATGGTCCTCTTGCGTGGCACTGTCCTTCGGAATACGGATTGGGCCATCGGCCTTGTCCTCTTCACTGGCGTGGACACCAAGATCGTCCTCAACTCTGGCGGTACTCCAAGCAAGCGCAGCAGAGTAGAGCGTCAGATCAATCCTCAAGTGTTCGCACCTCGTTTCCATTCCCTGATGACCATGCTTAGTCGTTTCCAGTATAATCAACCTCGCTCTGCTTGCTCTGATGGCAGTCGTCTGTGGCATCGCTGACTCGCAGATTGAGAAGCAGCTTTATCCGGAAGGCGCGCCATGGTTTTATGGCGACGACATTTCTGACGACAACGCAAGTATTAACGGTTTGATCACCTGGGCATTCGCGCTCATCACGTTCGTACCCCATATCACCCCACGTCTCAGAGCTCATACCTTCTTCTAGGTTCCAGAACGTTGTACCAATATCACTGTACATATCTATAGAGGCCGTGAAGACCTGTCAGGCACTGTTCATTTACTTTGATTATGACATCTTTTACAAGAAGACGAACCAGCCTACGCTCGCTAGGAGCTATAACTTGTCCGACGATCTCGGTCAGATCGAGTACATATTTTCCGACAAGACCGGGACATTGACACAGGTATGTTTATTTCGTTTACAACGGTTGGCAATGTTGTCTCACGTGACCTTAGAATTCGATGGTATTCAGAGAGTGTTCCATCGGCGGTGCTGTATATCACGGTGACCCCGAAGAGGACGAGGACCTTGACGTCAAGAAACGCACTATGGCCGACGAAGCCAATGGCGAACCTCAAACCGTGAGCCGCGACTCGTCATTTGGCTCTACTTCCCCTGGACTCCCCTCTGCTGCGAGCCCCATATCTGGTCCCGACATTACCCATCAGCCGGCGGTCGTCAAGCTCTCCAGTGGTGTGCTCAGGCATTTCAGCGATCAACAGCTAAGGCAAGACTTGGCTCGGGCTGTCAGTGCCGAACCTGGATCCGAGAACGAGGCACAAGCCCGCTCATTAAACGGGTTTTTTTCCGTCCTGGCATTGTGTCACACTGTTATCACCGCTGTTGATCCGGAGACTGGTGTCATTGAATACAAGGCGCAGTCTCCCGACGAAGCGGCTCTCGTTCAGGCAGCTGCAGACGTCGGGTTCGTTTTCCGTGGTCGGGATCGGGAGATACTCATGCTCCAGACGCCGTTCTCAAAGGAAATAGAACGGTACGAGTTACTCGACATCCTCGAGTTCACAAGTGCTCGCAAGCGCATGAGTATTGTTGTACGCAAACTCGACGAGCACGATTCTCGGCTGTTCCTCTTGGCAAAGGGGGCCGATAGTGTCATTTTTGAGAGGCTGAAGTCGGGTGGCGACGAGCTCAAGCGAACGACTGAGAGGCATCTCGACGATTTTGCTAACACGGGGTTGAGGACGCTTACGTTGGCCTACAAGGTCATACCAGGTTCGTACACCTCATTTCGTCCTTCTCATATATTTATCCTTTGCACTCAGAGGATGAGTACGAGAGTTGGAGCGAACGGTATCACGAGGCTTCCACTGCGCTTGAAGATCGAGAGAAAAAGGTGGAAGCTGTGAGCGACGAGATGGAAAGAGATCTTCGTCTACTAGGAGCCACTGCGATCGAAGATCGTCTGCAAGACGGCGTGCCCGAAACGATCGCTGACCTTAAGCTTGCAGGTATAAAGATTTGGGTGGCTACCGGCGACAAGCTGGAGACCGCAATTGGTATTCGCTCATCATGTCTGTCCATCCCATGTCCATTGACTTTCTCTCCGTTGCACAGCCATCGGCTACAGCACAAATCTCATCGCCGATGACTCAAATATCATCATCATTCGCGGTGGGGATACTGGACCTTCCGTCTACCAGCAGATGGCCAGAGCTGTTGAAGAGTTCTTCCCGGATGCTGACATTCTGGAAAAGGAAGACAATGTTGCTGATGTCGCGACCTCGGACTCCGGCCCATATCCATTACGCCGTCTGAGCACGAGCGCTCCTTCCATTGTAGGCGAAGGGAACGGTACACGGCCGGGGGGATATGTGCTTGTCATCGATGGCACGGCGTTGCACTATGTAGGCGTCCCGTGCATAGATGGGTTCTGAACGCTTATGCATAGCCCAGGCTCTTGCTGACGATCAGAGCAAACAATTGCTATTGCAACTCGGGACTCGATGCGAAGGCGTCATATGCTGCCGTGTCTCTCCACTTCAGAAAGCTCTTGTTGTCAAGCTCGTCAAAGACGGCCTTCGCGTAATGACCCTCGCGATCGGTGATGGTGCCAACGATGTCAGCATGATCCAAGCTGCTGATGTCGGAGTCGGCATTGCTGGTGAGGAAGGTCTACAGGCTGTCAACTCTTCCGATTATGCTATCGCCCAAGTATGTTGTCCCATCAAGGGATTGTGCGACACCTCATCATCACTCTTTTTGAACAGTTTCGGTTCCTCAAGCGACTGATTCTCGTCCACGGTCACTGGTCTTATGCACGCAATGGAACCATGTAAGTTATTTTCCCTTCATCGATCCGAACGCTCCGTGACCTCGGCTCGTTGCAGGATCATCAACTTCTTCTACAAGAATATTGTCGCAGTAGGAGTGCTTTGGTGGTTCCAAATCTATTGTGGTTGGAGTTCGGCATAGTACGTCTACCCAATCATAACCCTTTCTCTATTCCGAAACTCACTTCCCTTAGTGCCTTTGAGTACACTTATCTTCTTTTCTGGAATTCATTCTGGACCCTTGCTCCTGTGCTTGGCATTGGCCTTTTTGACCGTATAGTTGGTATGTGATCTTGGCTGCTTATGACACTTGTCTCACTCGCCTTCAGATGCTGATGTTCTCATGGCCTTCCCTGAGCTGTACCGATATGGTCGCGAGCGAACGTGGTTCACTTTGAAGTTGTTTTCCATCTACATGATTGATGGTGTCGTACAGGCATGTCGTGATGGTTTTCAGGTTACTTGCTGCTGACTAGTCTTTTAGTCTGTCTCGTTGTTTTTTATTATCACTCACACATATTTCACCACCACTACCCGTTCCGACGGTTATGGCATTCAGTTGTACGAGTACAGTACAGTAAGCCATTCTCGTCGACTTCATCGCAGTTTCTGACGTTCCACAGACGATGGTCTTTTCCGCCGTGGTAGCTGTCAGCTTGTTCAACGGTCTCAATACCAACGTGTGGACCGGGTGGGTCTTCTTCGCAATTCTGCTCGGAATTGTGTTGCTGTTGGTATATACGGTACTGCTTTTGCATTGCTCGCTGAGTGTCAAGGGCTCATTGCTTCCTTGCAGCTCATATATAATGCTATCAGCCCAGGTTGGTTTGTGACCAACGTCTATGGCAACAACCATTACCTCTTCACATCTGCCTACTTCTGGCTGTGTCAGCCACTCTGTGTCGCGATCGCGCTTCTTCCTAGGTATTTATACCGCGCATGGCACACCGGCTATGCTCCAGGTGATTTGGAACTGCTTCGTTACATTAGAAAAACGCAACCAGATCTCGACATGGTCACCGCTCTACGCCGTGATCACAACGATGGTGCAGTTCCACGGTCTTCGCTACCGAGATGGAGACCATCATCACGGATGTCACGGCTGTCGGTTGCATCAGCGCCTTCGGGTACCCCAGGAGCTGGAACACCAGCGATGAACCACAGCGTGGACACGCTTTCTTTGGATCCTCGCAGGATTTCTGTGAGCCGCACGGACATGTCTACCGGCATGCGTTCCGTACACCGCGGTTTCGACTTTGCGACAGAGGAAGGTGGTGTTGCGATGCGTCGGATGCAGAGTAATTTATCTGAGCGTCGACAAAGCAATCGCTACCTTCCTCTACTTGAAGAGCCAAAGCAGTCACCGAAGAGGAAAGCCTCCTTACGTATCTTCTCTTCGCTAAGGCGTAAAAAGCCCACAACACCGAACGAGGAGGATTAGCTCCTTGAACCCTCAAGTTTGCATGATCTATTGCTATTTGTTTTCCCCCTCAATCATCCCTTTTGTATGCATTGATCATTGTATCCGTTTTGGCTATTTATTCACCCCCACGTTAGCTTCCATTCCTTGACTTGCGGTTCTACGTAGTAACGACATAAGGATATCAGGATTAATGCGACCAACACAGCTATGTGCGAACAGGATTTAGAAATGACGCAGGTTAACAGGTACATGAGTTCGTCACCCTAGTGAAGAATATAACACAGAAAGGCAGATGCTGCTCGAAATAGTATACAGATGCTACTACGGACAAAAAAATGCAATCATCGGAGGTGCAGTCCGCTCGAAGTCATGTCATGACGTCGTCCCACTCACCCCATTCACCGCCGACTGCCCGCAAGTAAACTTTCTCCCCAGATACTCCAAAGTACGCAGCCTTGAACCAAGTTTTCATATCTTCCTCCGCAAAGGGGCCATACGACTCCCCTGGTGGCTGTCCAGGTACATGCCACCTATACTCGTACTTGACATCGGCGGAGGGGGGGATCCAATCGTCCTTGACCTGCCTACTAGATCGTACATTGCGGACAAGTTCTTCGTAGGTTTTTGAGTAGATGTCGATATCTCCGAGTGACATGATATTTGATGCGAGATGAGTGATCAGGTCAATATCGGTCGGGCCCTTCGGTGGTCGTTTGTCCACCACCATGCTGGAGTCGTCCTCTGATCTGTCGTTTGCGTGTTTTCTGGTGGCTGTAGTCAATGCATGATTGTTGTAATTCTTGCATGAAGAACATACCCAGAGTTCTTCTTCGACCTGAGGCCCAGTCGCTGCAATGCCTCAAGCACTGTTTCTCCACGTTTGAGCATACCAACAAGTTGGGCTTCCAACGCGGTCTTGCCACCGCTTTGTTCGAGCTCTCTCTCCTCTGCCTTCATCTTTTCCTTCTGTATCCTATCTTGTTGACGTTTCCTGCGCCGGGCTAGCTTGATCTCCTTTTCGTCGACTCCGTCCATCCACCGATCATGCACGGCATGGGGATCAAACGTCTTCACATATGTCCCATCCGCAGCAAACTTGCCTTCCTCCATCTCCTCCCGCATATTGAACGACGAGATTTCGTACCCCATCCCTGCCTTCTTCCTCCGCTTCGCGTCGTCCTCATCTTCTGGCTCGCCTTCGCCTCCGTCCTCGCTTTCGCTCTCGTGCTCAGACTCGTTGAACTCTTGGCCCTCGATGTCTCCTAGACGCAAAAATTCTTCCTTTTTCTGAGAAGGCGTGTGCTCCTCGTCTTTCTTTGCCTCCTTTGCGCCCATGGAGAACATGTCGTCTTCGTTCCCATCTGCTTCCCCGGCTTCGTCCTTTCTGCGACTGAAGACGACGCCTTCCCCATCATCGCTCGAGTCGCTCCCGTATCCTTCGTCCCGTACGCGTCCTTTACGTTTTGCGGACGGGTTCTCGAGAGCGTTGTCAACCTCTTCGGCAAAGTTAAGGGGGTCATCGCTGGGGTCCGCGAAGCGCAGTTTTTTGGGAGGCTGTTGGTCTCCAGAGGTAGCAGACCGCTTCTGTGCTGTGCGAGTCTGCATGTCGTGTAGAGCTATGTCAATGATTTACGGATGACTTTGTCGTATGACCGCAACCGGGGCAGTCACGTTATCAGCCACCGATGCAAATATCATAATCCAGATTAAATTTATAGCGACGATTCGAACTAGCGATTATCTTTGGTACGTAGTGAGATCGTAAGAGTATGCGATCCGGGTACTCTAGGTCAGACAGCCGTCGCCTTCATAATGGCAGCTACATACGCAAGTTGATTCTCGATGGAAGCATGTGAAATGAGAAGTGTGCTCGAAAGCCCCCTAAGGTGGGTGGGAGCTCCGAGTTTCTCGGCAATATTGGCGTTTTCGGACGAGTACAACACACAGACTTCTTTGCCAACTGGCGCAATAAGCTGAACAACCTGGCTCAGTACGAGTTAGGGATTGAAGAGCCTGCCGTACCGTCTGGGATGACTCAAAACGTTGCAGGAACGTTGAGAAGCGTTCTTGCTGCATTGTCTTCGCAGACGAGTCGATAACGACTCGAGCCGTGCCGTCGCTCTTGAAGGTGCTTACCATAGCAAGCGCGTCCTCTGCGGAGTAAAAGAGCGCAACTTTGCTACCGGAGGAGTTCCCAATCAGGATGTCGCTTATCCGTGCTTTGATTTCGCTACAGTCCTTGAGAACCAGCGGAAGTTCAACGCTATCACCAAGAATCACTTTGAACGTCGTCGAGAACCTGTAACAGTAATGAGTCGCATTCTCAACCGTTCGGACGAAGCCCTGACTCGTTTTTAGCGGCCGGCAGAGGGTTCGCCGTGGAGCCTTGGTATCTGTAGGCTAATTTAGCATAACACATAGCGACGAGGTAACTCCAACTGACAATGGTCCAAAGATGGTTGACCGGAAGGAAGACTGGGTGGTGCTGAAGGAGTTGAAAGACGTTCGGGTCGAGGGAAAGAGGTGCTCCTTGGCGAGCTCGATGCTGAATCATATCTTGATCAATACAAGACCAACCATATAAGTGTAGTATACTATACTTCTTTTTCACAGCCTCATCCGCCGGAGGAGCGACAACGGATGGAACAGAAGCGTCGTCAATAGCTGGATTTGAAGTTGGCTGCCCCGCCTCAGACATGAAGGGTGACGCCTCCGCGATATGGTCGCTTGCCTTGCATCCCTCCGTAACCTCGACTGAAGGTTGACCGGGCAATTCTTCTTTCGCCGGTGCTAACGTTAAATTCGAACCTTGTATCTCCTCCACTTCCTGTGGTTGTGGTGGGGAATCATCTTCGTAATCAGGAAGCGCTTCCGGTTCTGTCTGGAGCCCCGCCAGCTGAAGCAATTCATCTCCGGAGGGAGGGGGGCCCAGTTGGGAATTCGACGTCGTCTGATGGTCCTGGTCAACTACAACATCTTCATCACTCCATGACCTGACCAGATGTTTGTCTTCTTCAGTCGTGCCACGAGCGGCTGGGGCTTCTTCAATCTCATCGGGCCGGTCATGTTCTACGGTGTCACCTGCAAATTTTCCCTTGACGCTTTTCAGAGTGCCTTTAGTGGCAGTAAGTAAGGAGCTGCGGCTCTTGGCGATCAGGCCAGAAGAGGATCGGCCAGGACCAGGTTTGCCGCCTCGCTTAGCGATATGGCGACTCGGGCCACCGGTGGAAGGTACCTCGTCTGTGTGGATGGACATCAGGCGAGCTTTAGCGGTTATGCGGGATTGTTTGTTCGTGGTCCCAGGCGTAGTTGTATCAATAAGCTTGACAAGAGGATTTGCAGCCCGGGCACGGTGATGGGGGAGGATGGGGTCTCTCTGAATTTCCTGCGCTTCATCGGAGACATGTGACGGCGAATCGAAAAGAGGATCAAGAGAGCTGAGGGTTGGCGAGGCAGGAGCTTGAGACTCGGGAGCCGCATCGTCTGGAGGGGGGAAGGCAGTCGAAGGTGGGGATTGCAGTCGCGGCCGAACTTCTGGTTTCCGGGCAGCCACTTGTTCATCCGTGTTCTGATCGATGTCAATCGGATTGCCACTGTAAAAATGCTCGAGATCCTCAAATTGGATCTTTTTGGATCCATTTGCACTCCCGTATGCTGTGGCCGGGTTCCGCGCCACGGTGGTATCTTCTTCCGCATCCTCCGTACTCACTTGCATGAGTGAGTCTTCCACCTCGACTACATCTGGATCCGTTTCGCCATCTGCGTCGAGTTGCGAGTCACCTGCAGATGGCATGCGTTTGGGAGCTGACTTTCGTGGTCCTGGAAAAGAAACTCGTCTCCGTTTGGGTGACCTGGCAGATATTTCTCCATTTTTCTGCGCCCCTGTGGATACCCTACGCTTCGGCTTTGTGTATCCCCATTCATCATCAGCGGTGATCTGCACGCGCCGGCGTTTTCGGGTAGCCGGTAGTGGCGCTGAGACGCTCGCACCATTGGAACTTGGAACATCCTCGGAAGAAGGCGGCGCTTGAGTTTTCGCCGAGTTGGCCTTTCTCTTCAAACCCTTTCTACCTAGTAATTAGTGTTAGTTACGCAATGTAATGAATACCCTTAGGGTGCGAAGATACCTGGCGGTCCAGAAATAAACAATTCCTCTCCTTTTTTGAAGGCGGTGGCATCGGAGATATCTCTACCACCAGTGTCTACGCGTTCCCAAAAAGATTCTAGAATGTGTTCGGTGCCTCCTTGAAACGAATCTGTAGGTTCCCAACTGAACTCGAACGTATCGGTTAGGGCTCCAACAGGTTCTCGAAAGTAACTTACGTGCTTTCATCCCAATCATACCCTTTCCACTACAACACGACCAATAAGTGGATAATGAGTAAGATGACAGCGGTGGACAAACCTTGACGTAGTATTTCTACACGGCTCAATTCAGTACGGGTAAAGTGCTGAATAGAGATGAATCGTACCCATGCAATTTTCTTGCCTCTCTTGTCGTGAACGCGAGCCCTTGTGACAGACTCTGCACACAGGAGGTCAGGTCGGTATGGATCCGGGTGAGTACAGAAAAAAACACTGACCAACTTCGTACTCTTGTGGTCCGTCCATGAGTAGTGAGAGTCAACCGTGACTTTGCATTCGCGGTCCCTTACGCGCCTCAACCGATGAGAAATAATTTCCATTCCTGGCATCCACCCTAACCCACCAAGGACCACTACGTTTAATGTTTAATGTTTAACACAGGCGACACCAAATGCAAGTTAGATAAAATCAATATGTAGCAGATAACGTCAATATTCATGCGGGACAGGTGTTAGTCCAACTCGGGTATGGATAAGCGTGACGAGACCAGGCACTCCTTGACCCAGTTAACATCCCCCACGATGACTTCTTCGCCCAGCTTGGCTGACCCGAGAAGGTTCCGTTCTTTGACAATGATATAATCAAAAGTCTGCATATGAGCAGGAGACACTTGTCTCGCATCGGTGACTGCCTCGACCCTGGCTGCACCCATACACAAAATGATCCAGGGAACATATCGGCTGGCCTCTTCAGGAACATTCTGCAACATTTGGCGTTAGGCTCCGTGCATCGAAGTTAAATTACTACACGTACTTTTCTCGCCCGATTCAAGGGAAGGGGAATCAAGTCTGCGCCAACACAAAGCACCGTTTTCTGCGAAAACAGCTTGATTGGCACTCGACTGGCCATAATGTCGGTGACGTGTTCTGTACAATTTCCCCAGTCAAGGTCAACCAGCTGGGAGATTCTGGCACCGAGTGGATCAGAATACCCCGCCGGGAGAAGGAATGGTTGCCAGTCCTGACATGTATTCGACTCAACGCCATGCATTCTGAAAGACACATTTAAAGCATACCGATGAGAACTTCCCCCCTCTTGTTAACCATTCGAACGAGAGGCACGGAATTCCTAACGCAAGTGCTATGAGAAATTTAGGCTTTTGATGCGCGTCATCAGATAGAAGGAAGACGCGATCTAACTTTACTTCCGACCTCCAACGAAAATCTTGCGGTGTCGCGATCCATCGCTTGTTGGATTGACTATGTTTGCCTTCCATGGCGAATACACTGGACCAATCCTCGATCACCAGCCCTCCGTGCTGTTTGATAGCGTGCATTGCCTCGTCTTTCGTCTGAATGGGGTCTTCATTCTTAGGATTGATAGTGACTACGAAGCCCGTCTTGACCAACTCTCGCTGGGCTTTGCCGGAGGTCGTGCTGATAACTGACTGTTTGGATGGCGTCGTGTCAATGGGAGGCTTCGGTTTGACCACAGTGACAATATTCTCTGCCACAACTGTGCGCTCCTTCCACTGACTTTGAATCGTCCGATTCGCAATGCGAATGTCACCGAATCCCACCTGAACAGTTGCTACCGCCTCCCCGTTATCGATCTCCAATTTGAGTGAGCCATGAGAATTCGCGTGGTCGACATCGCTAACCACAGCCTTGACGTTGTCCTGGATGGCGATAACTCTGTCCCCCACTAGAAGCTCTCGGCGACGCATATTTTTGAGTTCGACTTCATCTTCTGTCCCATCATCAAACTTGACCAGAAGCTTGTTTTTCGGTCCGCGGGAGTGGACGACACCGGAGTAATAATGACCATCTTGTTTCCACAACGCGAAAACTCGTGTGGCCGGATCTGCTGTGAGGCCACGGGTGGATGATACCCCAGAACGTAATCTCTTTGCAGAACGTGTAGTAACCGCAGGAGTTTCAGACTGTTTGTTTCGAGTCGAAGTCAAAGCTTTCGACATTCCGCGAGTCGGATTTACGTCTTCAGTACGCCTTCTCTTCTTACGTGATGTGTCAGGTTTCAAAGGTGGGGGTGGCGGCGAGTCCACATCATGAGCATCCGTGGACTCGGACTCCTCTTCTTCCTCTTTCTGAACCCTAGGATCCACAGCCCCTTCATCCTCGGTGGGGTGGGGTGACGAGTCTTCTGAACTCTCGGTATCGGATTTGCGGAAACGTTTCTTGCCAGCGACAGGTTTGGTCGCGCGAAGACACGTCATGGAAGCGTGGCGCGCAGACGAAGGCTCCAAAGGTTGTGACCTTCTTTTCTTCTTCTTCGAAGGTAGCATGTTTGCTGCAGCCCCAGGAGGCTCCCTGGAAGAGAATGTTTGACCTTGCAGATCTTGTCCTGGAAGTGACGTCGGGACCTCTGTGGGCTCCGTTTTTGAAGGTTTTACTCTGGAGTCCCTCCCTTTCATCGAGGACGAAGTAGGTTTTTGAGGTTGATCTTCAAGAGCAGGTAATTGGGCCTACCGAGGTGATGATGGTATCAGTCAAGGCCTATGGTCATTGAAGGAATGGTGCAGGTCACCTTTTCAGGAACAGCAGAAGATGCAGCCCTCGTTTTTCTGCCATGCACAGTCGTGTCTTCCGTAGGAACCACGGATCTTATCGTGTTTCTGGAAGCTAATTCGATGACCAACGGAATATCAGCTTCGCTCTCCCCGACCTCTGGGGAATCAGGAACAAGGTCTCCGGATCCGTGCACGGACATCGGACTGAGAGGTCGGAAAAGCTTCTTCAGCGGACTTTGCGTCACAGCTCGATGGTGGCTAGGTGTTTGGGCGCTGGGCCCAGCTCGAAGAGGTTCGGAGTCGGGGACAACGTCCAGCGCATCTTCAGCTTCATCGACCTCGTTCTCTCTCCGAGGTTGGTGCCTAATTGGACGAGAACTGGACGTCTTGATTTGGCGTGGTACTGAACGAGCCGGTGGAAGAGCATTCGAGTAAGTCGATTCATCGGTGTGGCAAGGCTGCGTTTCCTCCAAGCGAGAAGGGTGCGTTACCGCCCCCGTGGTGACGCACGAAGGGGGTTCCACACCTCCCGCCAAGTTACGCATCCTAGCGATCCGATACCGGTTGTCCGGATGCACCGTTCTTAACAAGCTCCTGGGATCGCTTGATGCGACTTCCGCATTAGGAGTGGGAGCAATCCACTCAAATGGTGGAGAGCACTGCTTGCTACTCCATAGTGACGTGGTGAGGGTGTCACCCCTGGTAGGGGACTCAATATCGACAACGTCATTGGCTTGCGTTGGCTCGATCTTCTTCGGCTGAGTGGGCTCTGGGGCCGGATCCGAAGCGTCAGCAAGGTCCCGGTCGAGCATCTTGTCAAAGGACGATGAGCCGTGAAACTGGAACCTCGACTCCTGACCAGCGAATTCTGAACCACGATTGTGAAACAAGAAATCATCATCCTTGTGCTGTGACATGCCTGAAGATTCACCGGAATTGCTGGGAGTGGCAGCTACGAGAATGTTGGTGCGACGATTTGGAGCTGTCTTGTTTGCCCTTTGTGCTTCATACTCGCGCATAGCAGCCGCGAGGAAGTCTTTGTGTTCACTGGCATCCGGGAGCGTCACGCCAGGATCTGTGGGCGAATGAATGACCTCCTGAGTTGGCGTCTCTCCCAGATCAGAGAGTGGCACATCAAACTGCTTTGTTGACGCGAGGTATTGTTCCGCCGGGTCCTGTGAGACGGGGCCACCGAACGAGTCTTGGGAGGGAAAGGAAGGAGAACGACGGTAGTGCCTATACCCGACGGGCATGGGCTTTGTTGGTCGAGAAAGAGGATGGACTGCTGTGGTAGTGGGGGGAGACTGAAAGGATCCGGGTCCTGTCCCTAGAGACTAAGAGGTAATTATCTAAAAGTAACGATGACGGGAGGACATGTAGAGTGGCTCACCGATTACCTTTACAGCGATTGCCGAGAGCGGGCTAGCCCCGTGGTCGTGAAAAAATTCCGAACCTGACCCTTGAGCTTGAACTGGCACATTATCTGACGAGGCTGGCGAAGTTGCAAATATTCCAGTCTGTTCGCTGTTTTCCTGACGCCTTTCTTTCTGGGAGTCTTCGACTAGCACGCGTTCGCCAGTACCATCCAGACTCTGCAAAAGTGAAAGTGAATCCTGCAGATGGTAACGAGGGGTTGTTTGTCGGGCCGGGATTATCCTTGAATTCAATGAAAAGTCGTTCGCCGCATCGCCATCGCTATTTGGCGAGGCTAGATCCCATTGATACTCCCTGTTGTGTTCTCGGCTTTGCTGTGCAGGTGCTAATGCATGCTGTAAAAGCTGGGTCGGCTGAGATACTACAGGATCACTACAAAGTATGTGGGTTGTGGACGTGTCAGGGTTTCGACGGTTTCATTCCAATGTACGAGAGAGACGCGCCTGTCCATGGAATGTCTTTTGCTAGATGATAATCTTTGCTGCCTACCCCGTTACGTAGCTTGAAGGTGCACACCGCAACGACTCAAAATTCAGCGCTCAGCTCATGCAAAAGCCCTGCTCTGCTTCTGCACACGCTGAACGCACAAGAACTCGCGCAAGCAGAAGCTCAGCCGGTCCTCATTGGAACCGCCACACGCGCACAAAAGCAATTCACGTGACCTCGACGCGCTCATAAGCACGTGTCGGGTTGTTCATCCTTCTCGTCCTGTTCATTCATCTGTTGCTACCCTAGTCACTCCTTAAAAATTGCGCCGGACGCTTAACGGAGCGTAAATAATGTCGCGCAGGCCTCGCAAGACTACGCGAGGGCCTCCCGCGCGCATGATATCCCTGCGGGCATCCGTCGAGCCCGCATATGACACCGAGAAACTGATGTCCAACTCCAAGGAAAAATCGGAGGACCTTGAGGCTGATACAGCGCACACACATCACCACTCTCGTCCCAAGCTATCACAGACATCACAGGCAACACCTCACCATGACTATAGTGTGCACGAGATCACCAACGTTCCGGCACCCATCCCAGATACCGGCCTACCGCCCCCATCAGCAGATACAACCACGCTCATTACGCCCCCCGTCTCAGCATCTCATACATCTGTCACATCAAAAGCTTCCTCGAGCCGTCCACACGCGGCATCGAAATCAACTTTTGTGCCACTGCCATCTTTGAAGACCCAAAACTTGACGGAGATTGAAGAGGCAGCTGCTCACTCATCCCTGGTATTTCATCCAACGCCGTCCATTCGACCTGTGGCGGCCACTACGGCGAGTAGCGATTCACATGATCATAGTGCTCAGTTAAACACCTCCCATTTGTCTACTACGGCGATTATTGCACTTGCTATCAGTGGTGGTCTCACACTCTTTATCGTGATCGTCCTGGTCAAACTCTTCCAACGCCCCCGCCGGCGAAGGACCCCTACTCCCTCCCTACCCATCCTTCATGATGGGACTTTTCCGGACGACAAAGTGGAAAGTGAAGGTTCCCCGATATTTGGAGGCAAGGAACACTCGTCCCCTACCCTCCAAGCACGCGGCGCGAAAGGAAACACCGGGCTTTGGACATGGACCCAATACAACTCTGGAATCCCCAAACCTGCCCCGACGATGACAGTGACCCGGTCGAGCTCCCAAGATCAACTGCTGACGGTCAATCAAACCACCCAACAAGATAGCCTTGGTGTAATCGACAACGGCAAGACATATGTTCAAGGACAGAATCAGGGTCATTATCCGTTCGTTGGATATGGTAACTCGAACACTCTCTTGAAGACCAAGAGTCCGATCCCATTGCAGCCAGTCCAGAACGCAATCACGCGTGCGGTATCGAGGCTCTCCACAGTATCTATGTCCCTCTATCCGAATTCACCCGGGGGATATTCGCAAGTAGGAGCGGATGTTGGCCTTGCGATAGACGGTGTTACGCACGATGGACCAGCCGATGTTGCGATACAAAAATACAAGGACAGGATGATGACATCTCGGAATAGAACCAGCATGATAGCAACTGGCAGTGCCAAGGACGCTGCAGCGCTCAGGCGGTCACAAAGCTTTGCATATGGTGGAATGGAACCCACTTCACCGCCGACTGCGTCTGGTAACGTGGCGCAGTCGAACGGCGGGCGGGCTCGAATTAAATCGACGTACTACACGCCGGGTCCATACCCTCGGACGTCGGCGGCCGCAACACAATATGGCAAACACAACACTGATCATGAACACGATGGGATCCATCTCGAACAACATAGGATTGAGCGAGCAGATTCTCGACGGGGAAGGGACTTGACCTCGGCCCTCGGTCTAACGTCGCCGATTCCGCCGTCTCCACAGCCTACTTTGTATCCTGACGACTCGATGAGCGTGATTGGAGAAGTGAAAAAGGCCACTCTCACGGGACGTAGTCAAAAAAAGCCAGTCCCAAAGGCGAGTTCCCACTGCGATAGCCCGAGTGCGTCTGACGCGGCTGCGTTGGGGAGCTTGATGATGGTGGACTTTGCGGGGTCCAAGTCGACGGCGTCGCTGGTGAACATCCGACCATGTGAGGCTGCTCGGGCGCGGGAGGGACAGGGGGGTACAGGGACAGGGAAGAGCAACCTTAAAAGGAGGGTGGAAGATAAGCCACCGCGTGTTCCATCACCACCGCCGATTCCGTCGTTGGCGCAGATGGCGCTGGAGCACGCGGACGCGGACTATCACAGTCCTACGTACAGCATCTATGGGTTGTACGATGGAGACCGGAAGAGTCGTGGAGTATCGTACGGATATTGATTTGTAGTGTGTAGTAGGTTTTGAATGGAAACGTCTTGGCAGGAAGGACTGGATTTAGTCTGCTGCGGAGAGACAGAAAATAAAATTCAAACGCACGGCCCCCACAAGCAAATTCTGTTTAGGTCTGCCATCCTTTTTTTTTTTTTTTTTTT